>JAMKQA010036693.1:0-19633 GCA_024699735.1 Posidonia australis | reverse complement strand
ATATGAGCACAAAATAGGAAATGAAATATTATGTAAAGATTGAACAATAACACCAAAGTAGGAGAAGAAACATACTAATGGTACATTAAAAATTTTCAAAAGTACCTGAAAGTGTTCTAGGACATGTTTGATACATGTAGATGAATTTTATTTTTATACCCCTAAAATATGGATGAGGAGTCAAAAAATCATTGTAGATGTCAATATTTTAAAAGGCCCAAGATGTGTACAGGATGCAAGTGACAACTATATAGAATTTTTGAGCTCCTAGGAAACTAGTGTGCACTTTCAAAGTCCCAAATCAATAAACTTAACAGGATATGGAATAAAACATTTATTCCATTTTGATGTGGGACCCTCCCTTGGTGATGGTTGAGTAGAGTTCAGTGATGCCGTTTGTGATTGGCTCGAGCAACTACAAGATGTTTAATTCTGTTTTTGTTTATGTTGCTTACCTACATGATAAGCTTTGTTTTGTAAACCCTTCCAAAAGCCTTTTAATAGTTTTTTTGGTTACCCATTAATAAATAAATAAAACATTTAGAGCTTCCAATAAAATATGCTTTGATAAAGAAATCTAACCCTACTTTAGAAGGCATTCTTCATTTTAGTAGGACGTCTATAAAATGTATTTTTAAACTTATAGGATTATGCAGTCTCTTTTAAGTTTTGTCTGATGCATTTCAACTAGATTGCTTTAGGACAGTGTCAGCAGAAAGGAACAGCATCACACATTATCCATAAAGGGAAAAAATGACAAGAATTTTGTATATCCTATATCAGGTATGAAAATTTGATTCTGCAGGCATGCACTTGAAATTGAAAATGAAATCACAGGTAGGCATCAGAAAATTAAAATAAACTCAAGAAGAGACTCTCTCCATGGGACAACTTACATTAGCTGTGCATTCTTTTTCAATGCCTAAAGCCTTTTTCAGACTCTCTTCACGTTTCTTAGCTTCTGAAACAGCAGATAGGTGCACAGCTTGATCGCGCCTGTATGTAATCTCAGCAAGATCAGCAGTGGCCTTAATTTGCTCATACTTCGACATCCATTCCTTTTTCTCGATTATAAGAAGACCCATGTGGTGCTGATAGTCATAAAGCTGCATGGTTATATGACAAAGAAGTTAATAATGTCTAACCAATTATATTGTACTCAGAAAATATTGCCTACAGCAGAAAAATCTTAAAGTCACAAATCAAATAGCTAGACATAAGCAAATAATATGTCATTACATGGGTACAAAAATTTTGTATGTGTTACCACTGCAAATAAATGACAACAACAACTTAATCACGTTTTTGTGTAGTCAATGACATGAATCCTTTCTCTCCATTGAGCTCTATCAAAGGTTTTCCTCTTCTTTTGATAATCCATGTTTAAGTTTTGTTTATCACTTCTAAAATATTTCACTGGATTGCAGAAAGTGCAAACTGTGTGTGTAAAAATCAGAAGTGGGTAGAAGAACACTAAACAGCATTTCAATTTTCAATTAACATGGAAACACAACTTCATTCGTCTACACAAGAAATTTTTGGGTCATGAAAAACTGATCGACAGAGGGTTTAGCCTCTATTTTGTGTTGGTTATATAACTTTACCATATTTTGGTTTTCTTGATTGGCACAAAGAAAAAAGGTGAGTCAGCTAAGCATGTTGATGGTAGTGTGCTAGATTTTCAGCGGGTTGCAAAGTCCCTACCAAACCGTGCTTTGATTTTTGCCATTGAATGCTTTCTATCTTATTACACCAATTACATGACAAATTTCTCCTGATTTAGACACAACGCCATATACCACTGATCTGCTATAAGCCTATTCCATTTCAGAAAGAAAATACCATTGGCCAAAACTACAACCAATTATCAATCCAGACGCCTAGCTGAATCTAGTTTCAACTTTTAGCACACCACGTATGCAAGTGATCCTCTTCGCCCTCCCACCAATATTTGAAAAAGCATTCATCCAAACCTTCACATTGTACACAGCTATACACTTACACTCTCATATCACTAATTCTCATCTCCGAATAACTGCTTTTTTAATAACACATTATTTGACCAATGACGCAATCTTTACAAGGAAATCCCATCTTCTACTCATAACAAGATGAAATGTTTTACCAAACACAGAACAGCCCCACTGGCTAGTACGAACTAGTACTCTTCAATCGTACAGGCTAAAACAGCAAAGAACCGAACCTTCCACTACACTCCACACACCTTAGTTTAGACAACCATCCGTCTAGTAGATGCTTCATAATGCACACAGCCATACACCCTCAAAATCACTAACAATTCATGTTTCCAGATGACTATATTCCCTAATAACCCAAACCACTTAAACAGCAACAACCATCTTTACAAAGGAAAATCCCACCTTCTACTCACGAAAATACTAAATCTTCTCACCAACCCAGTTCAAATCCACCAACTAGCAACACCACTACCACCCTAAAACCCTAAATTTCACATACCAGCAAGCAAGAAACGTAAGAAAGAAGCACACTTTCGTGACCCCACGCACCTCAGTCTCGAGCTTAGAGATGTAGGCGACCAAAGCAGCCTTGTCCCTCCTCCTGATCATGTCGTCATCGAACCCTGCCTCCTTGAGCCGCCTCCACATCGCCTCATCCGAAAGCGAGCTCGAGCTCGGACTCCCACCGGACCCACGGAGAAGCCTCGACCCGAAGGGAGATCGGGGCGGCGGCGTCACAGTCCCCTTCTTCTGCGTCGCCATCTCAGTCATCGGAAAGAAACCCTAGATATTGAGCTCGACTGAAGCGGAGGACTCCAGTCTTCTCCTTCAGCTTCTTTGCTCCGCTGTTTCCGTCGTGGTGATCGTGGCGGTGGATTCCACCTTTCTTCTTTTGCCAGGGTGTGGGTCTCGTCACCGCCAAAGGTGTGATTACCACTGGGGTGGTTGCGTGGTTGGAGGGCACAACTCATACAGAGCTTTTTGGGAAAGTTTTCCGGAGAAAGTTGTTTTGCACTTTTGATTTAGCCTTATGATGACGACGTTGGAAGAATCCTATGATATTTTTTGAATGGTGTTGGAGCGAGATTGGTAGTTTTGGTGCGTAAATGCATTTTATCTCAATAATGTTTTTATTGAGATGGGACTATTATGTTGGTTGACTTGCCCTGTTATGTATATAATTTAGGTTTTTCTTCTCGAAGTCCAAAACGAAAAATTCTACGATACATCATGACATTGACACAGTGTACTATTATACTGTTAGGTGTCTATTCAATGTTTTACAAAAATACCAATTTCAAATTTGAACTTTATCATCAACCTTAGACGACTATTTGAATTAGCATGGCAAGATGGTATAGTCTTAGTCCAGTCCAACTGTTTGAAGGGCTAGTATAGTTAAACTTCAGTCCAACCATTCCATGGGCCATTGTCCTGCCAGTATTTCTCTTCTTCTGCTTCACCACCTCGTCTTCTCTGTCTCCATTTCTTTCTTCCTTTTCTGCAACAGTAGTTCAGTTTCAATTTTCTCTATCGTCATCTCTTCCTTCATAAGTGCCAACAATAAATATCTCGTCCTTTCTTCATATGGGTTTTGGTTTTCTTGGTTTTGATTTTTGATTTTTGATTTGTTGTTACATTGTTCTCGTGCTGCATGGTAAATTCTAGAGTTTTTTCTCGAACCCTTCATGGTTTTTGTGAAGGTGGAATCTACATGATGTTGGTATCGAATGCAAAGCTACTTATTAACTATAATAGGGTTATGATTGACTTCCAAATGTTTATTAGAATATTAAGCTTAGATTTAATTTTGTTGTTACTAGTCTTCTGAGTGTTTTTAGAAATTTTAGTGGTTGGAGTTATCAAGTTGGTCGTTGTGTGGTCTGCTCTCCTCTGAAATGGATTAGTTGTTGTACTTGTGATCATTATTTGACTGGATTCAACATTCTACTATGTGTCGGATGGTTTTTGTCACACAATGAATTTTTTGTTGTTTTCAGATGATGTTCATGGAAATATCATTGGGGGAGCATATTGTTATATCAAAGTTTCAAGTTGTCATAGAGCATAAGGTCCTTAGGCGTTCAGCTTTGGGTTTATGATTTTTCTTCTTCTTTTTTGGAAAATCCATACAAGTAACAAATTGGCAAAATAGATGAACTCAATATTGTATGATCTCTTTTATAAAAATTTGTTTAATCTTAGATTTATTTCTATAAGCAAGCATGCTCTTTTAAGTACCACAATGGTTCACATCAATTCAAAGACGCTCAATTGGTTGAACCAATGATTCGACAGTTGATCAAGACATTGGATTAGTTTTTAAATTGATAATGTCATTCTAACATCATTTGTGGTTGAATCACATTGAACCAATGGTTTAATCACAAGAAACTAGATTAGTTTCTAAGCAATTCAGTGACGTTCAACTACTATTAATGTCCATATGACATCGTTAATTTAAAAATTGGCCTCCGCAACCAGTTCAACATGTTTTAAACATGAATGTAGTTTTTCTTACCTATTAATTAATTAGTAATATTAGTTTAATTTTAGTGATGTTATCATTTTGCATATCTCATAATTTCAATATTTAAATACCTGTTAATTCATTTCTTTGTGATATTATTTTGTAATGAAAACTAGAAGGTTACATTGATACATCACCATATATATCAACTGCTATCATATTATTGTTATGGAAAATTACCGAGCCATTTGATGTCAAAAACATCTCAGAATCCCAATCACTGGTTTTATAATTGTGTAAGTAAATACATTATCAATTATAGAACTAACATTATTATAGGGTAATACATTCTATCTTATAAGTTTATTATTGTATGCAGAAGAGGAGTAATTGCAAATTCTTCGAATGAAACAATGAAGCAGAATAACTTCAAATAGAAGTCAAATTTGACCATAAAAAAGAAAATGTTATAGAGATTGAGACAGAAAATAAAATTGTAGATGTTGATGATTACGATTCAGAGCGACTTGAAAAGTTTCAATTTTTATAGTTCAATGATTCATCTGATGATAAATATGACTATTAAATTTTGTATCACTTGAATTAGACTATTGTAACATAGAAGTTAACTTTATAATCTATATTATTAAGAAAACTCTAATCTTCCTTGTAATCTTTATGAAACATGTATCTTTGTGAAACATGTATTCTCCTAAACTTACATATTGTATCTTTTTGAAACATGTATTCTTCCACGTGAAGTTTTCATGGTCTATTAGGCAATACATAATTCATTCTTTTTGCTAGATTCTAGTACACCATGAATTTCAATGTGGTATGTCTACTTGATCTTGCTAGAATACTAGCTTCCCATTTGTTATGCCTGTTGCTTTTGTTATCAACATGAATTGTTGCCTCCGTCTACATGATTGTCATTTTTCTTAATATAGTAAATACTATTGTTTATATTCGTATATGTTTTCTTTGAATTAGCAAAAGATTTACCTAAATTGGTCTAGACATATCCATTGCGTGAGGAATGCTTAATTTTCTAGCACTTTATCATCAACATGCTTTGACTATTAGAATATATGTAATTCGTTTCTATAAATCTTACAACATATCTCTGCCAAACTCCTACATTTCATGTTAAAAATTTTGTCATGCACATCAATAGAGAAAGGGAGTTGATGTTAAGGCATCAACTCCTGCATTTTATGTTTTCTAAATTTAAATTTGTTTTTTGGTTTAGTGATACTTTAAATAGAGAAAGGGAGTTGATGTTAAGGCATTTGCAATATAAAACATGATGTTTTTACATGAAGGTTTTCAATATAAAACAAGTAGACTTTATCGATGTTATAAAATGATACTGTCCAAGAAGAATATACTGTGAGGGAAAGTAACTTGAAATGTCCACTTCAAACTTTAGTGACTAACTTGACACATCGAGAGAAGGTTTGTGCATCCAAAAAGGACAGGAAATGATTTGATAGGAATTTTATTTCTATTAACCATCCAAAATAATAGTGTATAAAGGAAATGAATTTCAAAACCCTTTTTCAGTTTCCACCCCTTCTCCCATGGAATTTCAATAGAACTTTCTAAATCTTGTCTCGTCCTCCCCCTCTTCCTCTTCTACCTTCTCCCCCTCCCTACCCTCCTCCTCCTCCTCCTCCTCCTCATTTGCCTCGTTGATGTAGCAATTGTCCTCAATCCTCCTCCTTAACCCATCAACGTAGCAATCGTCCTCCTTTTGAGTCAACTTGTATTTTTTTGCCCAATGATTTCCAACTCCTCATTTCTTCGACTATTGCTTTTTTTCATCTCTTATCCTATTCATGTAGTCTTCTGCAAGGTGTGTTAGATCGACAGCGTCAAAGTAGCATTGTTGGAGCGATGATAATAGAGTGGCAATGATGTAGCAATGGCAGTACATTGACCTATAGGTGTTGAGTTCTTGAAGTGGGGTGATCGGTTGGGTTCTTCAAGAGGATAATCGACGGACCGACGATGCACTAAAGATTGACAAGATGGATTCATTTGGGTGGTATTATTCATTGGTGAATAATGAAAATTATAAAATAAAACAAATTGAAAGTCAGAAGACTGATGGTTGTTTGGACTGTGGTCTACATTCTATTCTGTATGTAAAGTTTCTGCATTTTCATTTATTTTCTTCCATTGAGAATGCTTGTGTGTCTTACTAATTTGTTGTTCTATTATACAAAGAGATACTCTTCTATTGAGAATGCCCTTACGTGTCTTATTAATTTGATGTTGTGTTGTACAAACTTATAATTTGGTAGTCAAGGAAATACCTTGTTTCTATATAATACATGTCTTTAAATTTACTATAGATCCTATCTACTTTTCTTTGGAATCTATTGATAAGTACAAACACTCATATTTTAATTTCCTTTACTTTCCTAAATACACACAAACAGTAAGAAACTTAATCAATTGGAAATCGATTTCCCTTACATTTCAATTCCTTGCAATTCCCACTCTAGAATTCCATTTCCTATTAAATCTTGTGCATAAACGGGCCTTAAAAGTACATTTTGAGCAATAACTTGATTTGAATAACTAGTTTTAGCATATACTCCCCACTACTATTTGCAACAAAAAAAAAACTGGTTCTAGCATATAATGACTATAGGTGCACACAATGCAAACTGTAGGCTTAAGTAACTTCTACGTCCGTAATATGAGTATTTTGCCAACCATCACAGGTGATTCACAGATATAAATCCTAGAAAAGATATCCATAATTGAGAAAAAAATTCACAAATATGATTCACAGATAACCCCCAATTCTCGTACCATCTCATTTTGATAAATCCCTGAAAAGATGTCACATTCGTAGACACATACAGTTACACATATACCAAGAATTCATAAGAAATTAACAATATAATATAGAATTCACATACAATAGATGATATAGAATTCAGATGTGAATTTCAGATATAATTAGCAAGAAAAAAGACCTATAGAATTCACTAAAGTTTAAAGACAAAAAATGTATTAATTCAGATAACCATAAAACAAGTGTTGCCATTACAATTTAACCACACAATAAGTGCTACCATTATAGTTTAATCACAAAACAATTACTGCCATCACAGTTTAACCACAAAGCAGAAATTTAGAGAACACAACCTGAAAGTTTAGAAAACTTATCTAGAAATTCAAATAACACAAACCTTTAGCAAAGCCAATCATTTGAATGAAGATGTCAACTTCTAGTGCTTCTAAAGAATACATCTTGATCTCCTATTAACGTCAGGAAGAGCAGCAAATAACTACTTTGTTGTTGGAGATGCAAGTTGAGTGTATGTAAAGTCTCATTTATCTGATCTATCTATAATGTCAATTTCGTTTAGAAGTTTATTACATCTCTCAAGAGAACACTTCTCTACTTTAATTTTCTTGGAATGGATCAAATTACACTTCCTCTCATATACAACAGCAATCCTGTCGATATTCTTTTCCAACCTTTTAACTACAATGAATTTTTATCTTTTCACTCCTTACAGATTGTACAAAGGAAGTAATGAACCTAGTTAGTAGTAAGTCAACACTAACTAAGGTTGATCTTTCACAGTTCTTGTTCAAACTTAGGCTCAATAACCTTAAAAATCTACCAACATCACATGGTATCTCTTCACAAATAGGTCAGTGAGAGATGGTTGTACACCTGATACGTATACATCCCCACCAGTGGTTACTGATCCTTGACATAATTGGTTTAACTCAACCTCATTAGCAAGTGATAGATCTTTGAACTTGTCACTCTTTGGATGCCTCTACAAGAACAAAAGACAACATAAATTATTAGCAAGCAATCAAATTAGCAATAAAAAGTAAAAGACAAAATAATTTCACCTTAGCAAAGTTAGTCTACCACTCATTTATTTGGACATATATATTTCTTTTAGAAGACCATCCCAATCTAGTTTGTTGCCAAAGCAACTTCCAGTTTTATCAATCCTTCTTTAAAGAATTCTATTGCTTCTTAAGTTGTGTGTGAGAATATGCATGGCTAGTCCTCTTCATGAAGTTTCTCTCAAGATTTACATAACCAACCTTGTTCAGAGTAGAAGATGGCTTGTTACCATTTACTGTTTCTTCCAAACAAATCTCAATGAATATGTAGATGTGATAGTCATTCCATGAAGTCTTTTGTTTCTTTGACTCTGAATCAATATCTTTCACTTCCTTCATTTTCTTTCTTGAAGTTTTCACCTTAACAGTTAGTTTAACAAAAAAGAAATAACAAAAAAGCAATAGCTTATTGGTCATTCCATGAAGTCTTTTGTGTGAAGTGCCAATTGGCGATCTATTACACTTTAACAAAAAAGAAATATGTTTAACAAACATTCACATTATACGAGTTTTAAATAAACACATCTACTTTAAAAGCATTCACACTACACATGAGTTTGAAATAAACATATTCACTTCAAAGGAAAATAACAACATATGAGTTCGAAATAAACACATTTACTTCAAAAAGAAATAACAACACATGAGTTCAGAAGTAAATACTCTCACTTCAAAGGAAAATAACAACACATGAAACTAACAACCATAGGAAGCAGTAATCTCATTATGCATACGATTTCGAAGTATTCCCATTTCATTATTGTTAGGAGTGATTGTTTTTTCTTCTTATTCTTCATTACGAAAGCCACTTTCATTGACACAAAAACTTTCATTATCAAAAGCTTAGAATATTTTATCATCTAATCTTTACTCTATTATGAAGTTATGGAGTGTCATTACAGCAACCACAATCTTCATCTGATTGTGGTATTTATTCATCATCATCTATTTCCATTTCACAATCTTCATCATCAAAAGTTTGGAGTATTTCGTCACCAACAATATATGTAAATATTATAGCAAATTGATAAAGAATTATTAACAAACATTTATTCATCATGTGCTAGACTGATAATGACACTCAATATTATAGCAAAGATGAATCCAAAAGAATCAACAAGCAATAGAGACTGATAAATGGAGACAATGAATCTATAAATAAAGACAGAATGTCCAGTACCAACAATAAGCTTTTGTTCATAAATTGAAACAGTAAAGTACATGATATCAACTAACCCAATATTTCTTATGATGCAACAGAGATAGAAAACCCAATATCAACAACAAGTACTCTCTTTTTTTCACATTATGATTAATCTTTATTCCTTACCTTTTCCGGAGATGGGATCTCTGGAGTCTGGAGTCAAGAATCACTTTCGAGAAGGAAAATAGTAGGCCAATGGATGTACATTACTACAACAGGAAAGGAGATGAGGGAGGAAGGGGAAAGGGAAGCGGTTCGTAAGTAGATGAGAGCTTCGATAAAAGAGGAAAAGGAAAGGAAGAGGAAGGGGTTCATTAGTGGATGGTTTGAGGTTTTATTGGGACAAATGTCAAGCGGTGAAAACCTTGCTTTTAGATATAAGTTCATTTTCAAAATCTAAAAGCCAACAATTTCTCCCAAAGCAATTGTTCATCGGTTCATTTGGGGTAACTTCTGAATTTGGTTAGATCCAATTGCACCCTTGGACGACTAACTGAATTAGCACGACAATATGGTATTGTCCCGTGCTACACAGTTCCCTAGCCCGGCCCAACTGTTTGTTGGGCTACTATTTAGCCGAACTTCAGCCCAACCATTATGCGGGCATTCTCGTGCCAGGCGCCCCACTCCGCTTCACCATCTCGTCATCTCCGGCTTCCATCTCCGCCTCCATTTCTTCCTAACTCTTCTGCAAGACTGCAATGGTAGCTCAATTTTGATTTTCTCCATCGTCATCTCTCCCTTCGTAAGTGCCAGCAGTAAATATCTCGTCCTTTCTTCATATGGGTCGCGGTTTTCTTGGTTTTGGTTTTGGTTTTTGATTCGCCGTTGCATTGTTCTCGTGCTTGCATCGTAAATTTTAGAGCTTTTTCTCGAATTTTTTTTGTGAAGGTGGAATCTGAAGGATGGTGGTATCGAGTGCAAAGTTACTTATTAACTGTGGTAGAATTACAATTGCCTTCCAAGTGTTTGTTAGAATGTTGAGCTCGGATTTAGTTTTGTTGTTACTAGTCTTCTGAATGTTTTTAGAAACTTAAGTAGCTGGAGTTGTCAAGTTGGTCCCTCCATGCTCTGCTCTCCTTTGAAATGGGTCGGTTGTTGTACTTGTTGTCATTGTTTGGCTTGATTCAACATTCTACTATGTATCGGCTGGCTTTTGTCGCCCAATGGATTTTCTGTTGTTTCCGAACGATATTCATGGAATTACCATTGGTGGAGCATCTCGTTATGTCCAAGTTTCAAATTGTCACAGAGCATAAGGTATGTGTTCAGCTTTGAATTCGTGGATTTTTTTAATTTTGGAAATCAATACAAATAACAAATTGGCAAAATAGATGAACTCAATATCGTATGATCCCTTTTTAAAAAATTTGTTTGATCTTGATTTATTTCTTTAAACATGCTCTTTTAAGTACCACAGTGGTTCATATCAGTTCAAAGACGTTCAATTGGTTGAACCAATGATTCAACTGTTGATCAAGACATTGGGTTAGTTTTTAAATTGATAATGTCATTCTGACATCATTTGTGGTTGAATCACATTGAACCAATGGTTCAACCACGAGAAACCAGATTAGTTCCTAACTGATTCAGTGATGTTCAACTACTATTAATGTCCACATTACATCGTTAATTTAAAAATTGACCTCTGCAATCAGTTGAACATGTTTTAGTCGATTTAATTTCTTGACTGTTTTAACCATTGCTCTGGTTTTTAAGTTAGCCACAATCACTGTAATCAGGATAACGAAAATGTCATTCACCACCAATGTTAATGACTGGATCATTCACCTCCAAACACCCCTTCTACTTGGGTTCATCCATGCCATAATGGCTGTGAGGATTCCTGCAGAGGAGGTGTCTGGGAGGAGGATATGAAAATATGAAATTATAAGACTTCACTTATAGTGCAGTTTATAATTTGGAACTTAAAATTCTGGTGTAGTTCTCCTATTTCTTTGAAACTTTTCTTTTTTTAGTTTTTTGTTTGGTTTTTCATCCTTTAATGGTGATGGTGTACCATTGGGTGCATTTATCTTGGGGATGGGATAGTCGGGCCATAGTGATGGTTAAGGACTAGGGAGAGGTAGGATGACAATTATGGGGGAATCAATGAGCTTATCCCTTCTCCCTTTTTATGTAAAAAATTACAGTAAGCCAAATTTGTTTAAATATTCTTGCTAATTAATTACAACTTCCTTTTAAATATTATTACTGTTCATTACTGATTTATCTTTTTCTAGGAACATTTACTGTCAAGAAAATCTCTCTTAACAAATGTTCTGCAAATATTATTTCTATTCATGTTGTGGGTGGATTTAACAATGTGCTTAAAATTTTGTCCCATACTCCCAAGTATATCTCTTTGATGAAGCCAGTGAGTGATATTGTATAGATCTAGTTTAAGGATATTTACTGCAATCTCCGGAAAACTAGATAGCTCATCCAATTGCCTTAAGCAGTTATTTATCTACACAAGGGTGGCATATCTGCTTTCTTATTTGTTCAGGAGCTGCAGAAAAAGGTTCGCCATGTTATACAACAAGGTCTCCCACGTCTAAAGCATCTCCAGGCCTGAGTGTTTGACTACCTTGTCATGGTTCTGCACATCGCAAGTTGTCTTGATCATTTCTAAAGCATATTGTATCATATTCAGTGTGTTATTTTATTTAACAAAGAATCATGAAAATCGTTAGTTTTGAAATGAGAATGAGATGGACTGGTGCTAAGCAGTTGGAGTTGTTGATTTGTTCAAAATGAAGTTACATATTTCGGCTGTAGAACAGAGACCAAATGTACCATAATGTAAGCCATCTATCAAATAAAATGTGTGACGTCCGCTACTAAATGCTTGATAATTTGTAGTACTACACTACTTGGTATCTCTGTACCTTGCATTCATTTGAATTGTAATCCTTTTGTGGACTATGCAGCACGTGCATGACAAGTTGTGCTTATTATTTCGGAAGCATGTTGCTTCATTTGTAATTCGTTTGTTTTATATATGTCTTTAGCAAAACATTTAAACAAAGTAGCTCATGGTTCTTTAATTTGACAGTAAATGATATTGACTGCTGTTCCGGAATTGGCATCACGAAAACTAAGTTACTGACCATATTCTGAGTTTAGAATAGAAATCAAAAGTAACATTAATTGTCTATCAGTTTCTATGCATGTCTCTCTTCCAACAAGATTGATGCCAGCCATACTCTAGATTCTTCATACCTTATGTGGTAACTTCAATTGCCTATCAATTTCTTCATACCTAATAACTTTCCACTTATATTTTGCAGAACAAGATTATTCCTGAGATTTACAGCCAAACCTGAAGAAGAACCCTTTCTGGGGGTGATACTCTATTCTTCAGGTATACACATACAAGACCCCTACATTTCTCGCAATATGACACCATTCCATCCCTGAACTTAGGCAAAGATCAGGGCTTTATTCACCATCACAGCCATTTAATCCATATTGGATTGGTCCCATCTTGACACCATGGCCATTTAATCCGTTTTGCTCACAATCAAGTGGGATCCTGTACTCTCGTTGAAACTCTTCAATTGGGTTGGACTCCATGATCCTTGCTCCATCACCAGGAGACAAACTCTACTGGTATATCTATTTATTTGTGGATTATTAGTGTTGGATTATGTGGAGAAAGTTGAAAGCTGCCACCAAAACTTTCTGTAGGATGAGGGACTATGCATTTTATCCCAACATCAGATCTTGTACTGCATATTTGTGAACTATGGTTAAGATCCAGTGTAACATAAGCGGACTAATCACTTGCCAAATGCATCGTTTTAAGTACCCATAACCGTTTCTCCACATAAACTTCTTACTTCTCCGAGTCACCTGTGGCGAGGTGATATTGTTATTGTTATTCCACATGTAGGTGTGTCGCTGTCAGTTTGGAGATTTAATGTGATATTATCAGAAGTCTCCAATGAGACGATTCAAGTTTAATATCATCATCATTGTAGATTATGGATTTCTTACATGCATTCCTCTGAATAAATGCCATCGACATTCATCGAACAATGAGCAGGTAGATAAGTCCTTATAAGCTAAATTTACAGGGAAGATCTGTCGCAATAAAGAGGATGCGGCTCACCTCCACGGCCTTGGCAAGGCATCGGGTTGGGAAATAGATCATAACGGATTGACAACGGACCCTTCCATCGAGGGGATGTTGATCTCGCACCATTTGTAAATCGGAAGCCTTCGAAGCTGTGATACTGGTCTTGTAATAATCTCACCCACTCCTTCCTTGGGTTGGTAAGCAAGTTCCAACCAACCTTCATAAAATGTGCTTAAGGGTTAGTTTAGAAAAGAAAACACTAATTCCTGACAAGTTGAAATAAACATCTTTTTTTTTACGTTTAATTATTTTAATAAATCAACTTCTTGTTTGTACATTTAAATTTTCAAAAACATTTGATTTTAAAAAGCCATGAAGACTAATTTTTCCAAAAAATCGTGGAGAGTGACTTATGAAAATAATATATTTTTCTATGAACATTATCAAACGTTGTCTTAGTCATAGCAATCATATCCTTCATCCTTACTCCATTGAGTCGTACTTTCCTTCTTCCTTCGCCCATTAGATCTCCAAGCAAGAAGTCCCTCATGGTATTTAGATATCAAGGTTTACCAGTCCTGCATAGGAGGGAGAGGCACTTTAACTTTACATCCTTGTAGTCGTTGATGTGATTTTGAAGAGGGACAGGTTGAACAAATCAATTAGGAGTTTAGGACAGAAAATTATTGTCAATGCCCAAATTAGCCTAGTTCACATGGTAAAGAAATTATTATGGTATTCTAATCAACATTGTCCTTTTCTTATAATATATTATATATTTTTCAAAATTTAAGGACCTCATTTATTGTCTAAAATACCAACAAATGTTGTTTTTTCTTCTTTTAAAATACATGTAAGGAACTTTTGGACCTATCTAAGATCTCTAACTAGGTCCCTTGTATATATTATATTAGCAAAATAATCAATTATGAAGGATGTGAAATAATAATATTTTTTTATTAGGCGCAAGGTAATAAGATGGAATGTTACAACATATCAGGTCACACAAACTATCAATTTTGTGTTCATGCTTCTCGCATCAACCAAATACCACTCTTACTTTAATAGCAATGTCTTTGTTTCTATTGCCAAGTGCATTGATTTCTTAAAGAGGGGTGATGAGTACTACTAAAAATTTTATTTTTTGTGAGGACTTTGTAAGAACATATTCTCGTAAATTATTGATAAGGACACAACGAAGACATATTCTTGTCAAGTCCTTGCAAAATTGAACAAAAGTTACGAATACAACTTGTAAAGACAATTCACAAGGATATAACGGGGTTATGTTCTCGCATGATTTTTGCGAGGACATGTAATGAGGATATGTCCTCGCAACATTTTGGCAAAAAGTTTGCGAGGACATATTGTTGCAAAGTTCTCACTAATATAAGCTAAAAGATTTCATCCACGGGCCTTTTTTTCCTTTTCACCCTCTTCTCTCTCTCTCCTTTTTCCCCCCCTCTTCGCTCTCTTCTACTACTACTCCACAACCTCCTCCTCCTCCCTCTCCTCCTCCAACTCCTCCTTTACCACCACTACCACCTCAGTCACCATCTCCTCAGCCACCACCACCTCCTTTTTAGACTCCAAGTCTCCCAACTCCATCATCCCAACTCCCAGCTAACACTTTTGTCTCCCAGCTCACCTCACCAGCTCTTAGCTCTTGTCTCCACCATTTTCATTGCCACCACCATCGTTGAGATCGCTACCTCCTCCTTCTCCTTGATGCAAGATACTTCCCACGTCCTCCTCCTCACATGCCATCTCCTTTGTCGATGGTTAATGTTACAAGGAAAAGAAGAAGAGAAGACGTGCCCTCTTTGAGATCTACAGGTGATTCCTTCTTGTTGTCGTTCTTCTTCTTCTTCTCCTTCTCCTTCTTCTTCTTCTTCTTCTTCTTCTTCTTATGTTTGTAGCTATTCTCCATTTCATAGAATATCCCTCTGCGATTTCTAGGATCCCACTCACACCATTTCATTTGTTGTTTTCCCACACGAAGTGAATCGTTCAAAGGTAAACCCATTCCCGATATGATTTCTTCTTTTTCTTCTTCTTCTACTTGTTCTTATTATTATTCTTTTTCTTCTTCCTATGGATATTACAGTTACCAATTTTCCATGTATGTTTTATGGCAATATTTATCAGGAATACCATTAACTCCCTCGTTATAATAATATATGTATAGTTTCTAGGTCTGGAATAATATTATGTATGATTTCTTCTTTATTTTTGTTGTAATAATAATTTTTCTTCATCTTTTTTCTCATTAAGATCTACAAAATCTGCCAACCTAGGTTTGGAATAATAGTATGTATGGTTCTTGCTATTGTGTAGTATGACATTTTATTTTAGGACTCGAGCAATGTCAGTAGGAACATGCATGGATCTTTGATAATATAGCAAGCTACATGGATCTACTATTTTATGTTTGTTAAGTCAATTGCTTATTTTATCTCTTTTCAGTGTTAGTACTTAATATACCCGAAAATTCAAACCCATGACAAAGTCTTCATTTATCTTATAATATAGAAAGTTGCTATATGTATTTTTTTAATAATAGATCAAAGAATAGGATAATTAAAAAATAATTATATAATACATCAAGATGCATCATGTACACACACATACTTTAATAAATTACATATTAGAGACCAAGTATGCATCCTTAGCACACCGAATGTGTGTGTGTACCACATGAAGAGATTTCATCACCTTTCATGTAGTTTCTTGAGTGCTATTGGGGGGATTTCATCATCTCTCATATCGGTGCACATTTTCCTTTTTTTTTGTAGATGTGTTTTCTTGCATGTGGGGGTTATTAGGAATTAGAATTTAGAAATTAGAGTTAGGATCTAGATATTAAAATTATACTTGAATTAATTAAAATGTCTATCATCACAAGTGTGGTTGCTTGTACGTTGAGTTTGACATTAATTTTTAAACATTACATAGAACTTATACAACCATCATAAATGTTACGATGAAAATGGTAATGAAAATCAAAGCACCTTAACTAAACTTGTATTATTCATCTAAGGTCCGTCCTTACTTTTGTTAGGTAAGGTCCTTCATCATCTACTGTTGACAACATATCTTATAATTAGGATTAAATTTGTATTTTAAATTAGTAAAACCACTTATATTGTAATGATGGTTTTGTGATTTTTTATTTTTCCTCTAATTTTATTTATGGATAAATTTTTATGTTACTTGAGACACATTAATTTCTTGTTACATTTTAATATCTCTTTTTATATGGAAATATCAATTTTTTTTATTCGTAACATTTTAGTTTTTTAGTTTTAGTTTCAGTTTCCATTTTACATTTCATTGGTTTTGTTTTAGTGTTACTATGTTTTTCTGTTTTAGTTTCAGTGTTAATTTTACACTTACTTGTATTTATTTTAGTGTTATTACTTTTTCCTTGTATTTGTTTTTGCTTTTTCCTATTTTAGTCACTTGCATGAACTATATGTGATCTGTTGTCTAGTGAAACATCTACAGTGCAATAACTCTTGTTCAAGTGTGCAAGACATGTAATGTATTGTTAATTAGTCCATGGATGCTACTTTTATGAACACATTAGTATGTATTAGTATAAAAAGGTTTGCGTAATAAGTCAATGAAAGACTGTCAGGGAAGGAAGAGGGCATCTATGATGGGATCAGCACCACTAAGGGTCCACCGTTCTCCTCCCATTCCACCCACCCAATCTTTAGGCTTTCTATGGTCAATGGTCTCATCGACAATGTAGAGGTAGCCATGGATCAAAGGCCTCATGTTTAGGGTTCACAGCGGGAGGAAGGGGAAGGTGGGGTGGGAAGGGGAGGGCGCGATCGTAGATCGCAGCGGGAGGATCCATGCGGGCATGGGAAAGGGATGGTGGGTTGGGAAGGAAAGGCATTCGAGGTGTCGGTGGATCACAGTGGAAGTATCTACACGGGCAGAGGGGGGTGGGGCGAAGGGGATCCGTCCGTGGATCATAGTCCCTGTGTCTTTGGATCACAACAGGAGGAACGGGAGGGCACGACCGGGTGCAGGGGTAGGGGACCATGGATCACAATCCTTATGTTCGAGGATCACAGCGGGAGGATCTACAGTAGGGGGAGGAATGAAATGCGTCTAGGTAAGTGTTGTGCTACAGGAGGGGAGGGTGTTGCCAAGAGGGGGTGGTCTGGTGACGACGAATGTCAAGGGAGGAGGATATGGCGACGACGAGCGTCAAGGGATAAGGCATTGGGAGCAATCGACGAGAAGAGAAGGCGTTGGGAGGTGGCGAGCGGTGATGGGGTGACTGTGTCATCTTTTTTTGGGATGGGATGGGGGAAGAGTGTTGGAGAGGTTTTAAAAATGGGGTAGGAAGGATTTTAAATTTTGAATTTTAAAATGAAATTTTTGGAGGTTTTTAAAAGCGATTTTGTAGTTTTGATCAAAATCAAATCAATAGATAATCTTCATGATAGATGGACAAGATTAAGGGTTTTACCATCTAAAAGTAAGGATGGACCTTACCCGATATTAGCTCTCTCTCTCTCTCTCTTTACACACACACACACACACACACACACACACACACACATACATATATATATTCTATTACCAAACGAATATATGCAGTTTGAAATTTCCATATTTAATAACGTATATAATTGGATATAATTTAAAGATATTATCCAAAAAAAAGGAAGTTGCAATCAGTTACCATAACTATCTCTAAAAACACGGCAATCATTCTGATTGACATAATTAAAAAAAACAAAATAAATAAGATAAATGAAAATAATCATAACCATCAAATAAAGATCTAACCGTCTATAGTAAGGGTCCTAAATAAACTAAGTAAGGTCGGGTCCTACCAGAAAATTTGCCTATATATATATATATGTATGTATATATGTATGTATGTGTGTGTGTGTCACACATATATATATTTGATGGTTATGATTATTTTCATTTATCTTATTTATTTTGTTTTTTTTAATTGTGTCAATCAGAATGATTGCCGTGTGTTTAGAGATAGTTATGGTAACTGTTTGCAACTTCCTTTTTTCTGGATAATATCTTTAAATTATATCCCATTATATACGTTATTAAATATGGAAATTTCAAACTGCATATATTCGTTTGGTAATAGAATATATAGTAATACACGTTGACAGTTATGGATTTAATTATTCAATTTCGTGACAACTGGCGTATATTGCATGATCTTGAATTTGGTAAGATATTTTATGAGATTTTGACTGTATTAATATTTTTTTCCTTTCACAAAATTAATTATTCATTTACGTGATGGATATGTTCTTGGTTTTTGCAGCAGAATTTGAAATAACGAAATAAATCTCGTTTGCAAAGTTTGGTTGGATAGTCGGAACTCATTTGCAGAGTTACTGTCGGATATATTTTCAGGTTTTTATTCTTTCGCTTTGCATGGTTTATTGTTGTTAGTTTTTTATTTTTTGGCTTTGTTAAAATAATTTTATGCGTATGTATGTTTTCAATTATTTGTAGCACGTTTTGGTAGTTTTTTTGTTTTAGAAGAGGCCTTGAAGGATTAATGATTTTTTTTGTAGTGATTGCAGTACTTTGAATAAATTTAGTAATTACGGTTTTTTAATTTATGTAATTATCTTTATGTATTATGTAGTTTTGGTTGTTCAGAAGTAATTACTGAATTAATTCAATTATATATTTTATATGGTTCGTTGATTATTGTGTTATAATAATTATTTTATAATCACTGATTTTTATGTTATATATGGTTTAATGAGTATTATGTTATAATTATTTTTATAGTAATTACTGTAATTCCTTAATATCTGTAATTACTGTGTAATTTGTTGTTATTTTTTTTTTTACTTTTCAGGATGCATAATAAAGGAAAAAACATAGTTACAGTTGATGAATGTGCAGTTAGTACTGAAAGATTAGAATGCAATGCTCTTCATACTTATGAAGATAGCGACAAACCTTATTTTGGTCAAACATTTAATGATTTGGAT
>JAMKQA010036376.1:0-12830 GCA_024699735.1 Posidonia australis | reverse complement strand
TTAGCGAGCACTTACCGACGAGTTACCGAGGAGTTACGAGGATATGGCGATGACATTACGAGGAAATAATTCCTCGTAATGTCCTCGCTAGATTCACACGAGCACATTGCGAGGATATATCCTCGCAGTATTGATTTAACCATGTACGTAGCTACGAGGACAATTATTCCTCGCAACGTCCTCGTTATATTGTCTAGCGAAGACTTTGCGAGGACTTTGCGAGGACGTTGCGAGGAATATTGTCCTTGCTAAATGTCGATTTTCTTGTAGTAAGTAGATTTTCTATCAGTTGGACAGCCAGCCTAATCAGCATTGCAGAAGGCCTGAAGATGGAAACCACTTGTGGCTATGAAAAGTTTAGTTTCAATTGTTCCTTTGAGATATCTCAATATCCTTTTGACAGCGGACAAATGGATATCAGTAGGAGACTGCAAAAATTGGCATACCTGATTCACAGCAAACGTGATATCAGGTCTTGTAAGTGTTAGATATTGCAAAGCTCCAACAATACTTCGATAGTACGTAGGATCTTTCAAGAGTATGTGTAACCATGCCGATGACAGCCTCGAGATTGGTGCGAAAGGCCAAATGCTCGAGAATCAGCAAAGTCACGGCAAATCAATAAAAATAATGATAAAATGCAAGAGTCGCCACCTAGTCTATTTAAAAACAGAAGACGAGGAAAACCACTTAAAACATTCAAATCATGCAATAAAGCCAATGGAAAAGAAGGTCAATCATGAACCAGAAAATTGGGCAAGGATCCTATTACGCACGAGGAAGGTATTAGGCACCCTCGTGCGCCCGAAAATCGGTCTTTTAATGGGTTTCTTGTTTACTTATATGAAATGTCGACTTTTCAACCTTTTTTGTACGCTCGAGGGCGATATGTAATGCCATGCTATGGTGTCTTATGCTAAACATGGGTGTATGGGCTATAGGATGTGTCCTAATGCTCAGAAAGGTCACTTGTACGGTGGATCAAGCACCGGTGCAAGAATATTGCACAAATATGATCAAAGATCTAACAAGTTCAAGTGATTTTCATCCTCGCTTTACTATATGCAAAACATGATCTATTATGCATAAAAAAGGCTGAAAACAAAGTGGGGTCTTCCTGATATACCCAGGAAGACAACCAGAGAAAACCAAAAGCAAATCCAAACGGGAAACATGCTAAATACCATGCCAAATGCAGCTGCGTACAACAGAAAACAAGCTGGTGCCCTGTTTGGTGCGCCAGACTGGTGCTCTAGTCTGATGCGCCACCTATGTGCTCCACTAGGGTGCCAGGAAAGTGTGCCAGAAGAAATCATAGATCCGACAGTAAATCAGAATGCCATGCAATGTAAAACTTGTTAATTTGTAAACTCATCAAAGAATGCAACATGAGTATACATCAAAGTCCAAACATGAAAACACAAGATGAGTCTTATGCTCAAGGGCTGTATGCCTCATACAAGACCACACCATCCCTATGCTAAGTAAAAACAACAAGATTCAGCCATGCTATCCAGATCTGGATCATGAACTGATGCATAAAAACCTCCCAAACAGGAGTTCATGGGGCAATCAGCTCACCAGATTTCAGCAACTGGCTGAACATGCAAGATGCAAAAAAGACTTAAAATAGTGTCATCCAAGACTGAAATCATGCATGCAAAGACATGCCATATTAGAGAATACACACCATAAAAATCACAGTCAAAAACACCCGAGAAAGCATGCAGGTTATGATGCAAAGATGATAATTTATACTCTGACCAGACTGGTGCACCAGGATGGTGCTCTGGTTTGGTGCGCCACCCTAGTGCGCCACCTTGGTTCTTCAGTGTGGTGCACTCCAGAAAATCTAAATCAGATTGTTGTCTGATTTTAGATTCTAGTCCAGATGCAAGAGATATAATGCGATTTATCTTAACTAGATTGATTAATCAAATGGTGAAAAGCTGAAATATGATGAAAAGCAAGCAATGAAAGTCTTTATATCATTTATCTTAAATCATGCAAGATCATGGGTTAAGGGCTGAAAATATTGCATTGTAGATTCTAAAAAGCATGCAATGAAGTAATGAATCTAATAGTCATATGAAGATGGTGAATACATAAAGAGTGTATTTGTAGCTCATTTCATGGAAAACATTTGCATGAATCATGATTCATTATGTAAAAACAGAGATTATATGATGCATAATTTAATATGGCATTGGAGCATTGTGAATATACATGTAGGAGCAATCATCTCATCACAAAAACATCATGAAAATAGCTTACTAACAGATCAGATATCTTGTTCTTTACATGCTTTTATACAGTGTAATATCTAGAGCCTAAATAAAAGGATAAATGAAAGAGGAGTAAGGATCTTACCTTGCTTATGGTGTTTCCTCCTTGAAGGCTCAAGATAATATTTCCTTGTTGCTTTGGATGGACTAAGAATGCTCTGGAATGTAAGGGTATCTCCAGGAAACGAGAGAGGGTTGCTGGTAGTAAGTGAATGGCTTAACCAAAGAGTGAAGAGTTGCCAAGTCCCCTTCAAATGGTTGTCAATGGAGGTCCTTTTATAGAGTTCCACACGGGTAACTCCCATGGGATGCAGACAGCCTCGCAAACGAAGAGCCTGGCGTAGATTCGTATGAAATATCGGCTGACGAGGGTTACAAACATGGGAGATGGAAAGCCAGCAGCCAGCACTCTGAAAAGTGGCTATGCGCCAGCTTGGTGCGCTAGGATGGTACTCTGATTAGGTGTGCCACCTTGGTGCTCCAGCTAGGTGCGCCACTTTAGTGCTCCTGCTTGGTGCTCCAGTCAAGTGCTCCACATTGGTGCTTTCTACTAGCTGCCTGAATTGCTAATTGGGTCACAGGCATGCTATGGGCTTGTGGTCGATTTATGCAATGATCTCTGGCTAGTTAAAAGGTTGAGTAGAATTCAAAAGTGGTTGAGCTTCCTGCATCCAAAGCAACATCTGGAAAGTTTACCTATGAGCCACCTCAAAATCGGGGTGTCTACAGTATGCCTTCGAATTTGGACAGCTTCTTGATTCCGACAGGAGAAGCAACAGGCTTACTGCCACCCATATCAGTCTTATTACGAAGCTCCATAATATACTTGGATTGTGAAAGAGTTAGACCATTCTTTGTTTGGGAGATAGAGATGCCAAGAAAATAAGAAAGTGACCCCAAATCTTTCATCTTAAACTCTGAATTTAAGGTAACAACTAGCTTAGAAACAAAGCTGTCATTGTTGCTTGTAAAAATAATGTCGTCGACATACAATAGCAGATATGTTGTGATGATGTTTTGATGATATACAAATAATGATGTATCTGAGACTGACATTTGAAACCCAAGTTCATGTAGTTTGGAAGAAAACTTGGTATACCAGGAACGAAGAGCTTGCCTCAATCCATAGATGGATTTCTTCATCTTGCAGACAATGGTATTCTTTGATGAATCAACATAACCCTGCGACTGTTCCGTGTAAACATTCTCCTAAAGGTTACCATGAAGAAAAGCACATTCGACATCTAGCTGCTTAAGTGTCCAATTCTTACTTACAACAATTGCAAGCACAATTCGAATAATAGGATGTTTTACAACATGGCTAAACATTTCAATAAAGTCAACTCTTGGTTGCTGATGAAAAACTTTTGCAACCAAGCGAGCTTTGTGTTTATTTAGGTTTCCATCTGAATTTAGTTTGGTGCGTTATACCCATTTGCAATCCACAATGTTCATCCCTTGTTTGAAAGGTACTAAGTCCCAAGTTTGCTGCTCTTGAAGAGAATTAAACTCAGAGTCCATTGCTACTCTCCAGTGCAAATGCTTAGATGCTTGAGAATAGGAAGTAGGAGTAGGAGTGACCTTAGAGATCAAGGCACGAGGAAGCTGATGTTTTGTAGTGAGGAAAACTTTTTCTTGTAAATACCAGACTTAGATCAAGTTTACATAGGATGAATAGATATAGATTTAACACCATTGTTGGTTCACCAACAGAGAATTCAGATATGAGAAGAGAGTCACCAGAAACAGAGGTTGTGTTGTTGTTAGCTTCATCAACAGAAGACTCAAATATAGGAAGAGAAGTAGAGCTAATATTTGCAGAGGAAGACTCAGAAATAGAAAGAGAGTTGGAATTATTGTGAGAGAGAGGAGATTGACTAGACACAGGTGTGACCCATATAGCAGAAGACTCAATAGGTGTGGACTCAACAAATGAAGGTGCTTGAGGTTTGGAAGCCATGGTTAGATGCGAGAAAGGAAAAACACTTTCAACAAACTTAACATGTCTTGACAAATAAACTTTCCCTGAAGACGGAGACCAACACTTATAGCCCTTATGCTGTTGAACATACCCAAGAAAGATACATTCATCACTTTTAAAATCAAGCTTGCCTGTTGTATAAGGTCTGTGCCAAGGAAAACATTTGCAACCAAAAGGTTTTAAGAAGTAATAATCAAGCTGTCGACGAAATAGTTTCTGATAAGGTGAAAGGGTATTGTTGTCAACAATAGGAAGTCTATTTATTAGATAAATGGTTGTGTGAAAGGCTTCTACCCACAGAGTTTTAGAAAGATGTGACTGTGTTAGTAGCGTCAATGCAGTTTCAACTAAATGCCTATATTTTCTTTCAACAACACCGTTTTGCTTAGGTGTATAAGGGCAGCTTTCCTGATGTTGAATACCTTTTTGTTGAAGAAAGGTAATTAACTTTTTACTAAAGAACTCGCCACCACCACCAGTTCTTAGGATCTTGACAGCTGTTTGAAACTGATTGTGAAGAAAATTAAAGAACTGAACAAGAACACCAAAGAAATCAGAATTTTGTTTAATGGGAAGCATCCAACTAAACCGAGTGAAGTCATCTACAAACAAAACATAATATCTGAACCCATTACAACTAGTGACAGGTGATGGACACCTAAGATCACAGTGTAGCAGCTGAAGAGAAGCAGTGATGCTACTGATTGAAACAGGAAAAGGTAACCTAGTACTTTTACCTAATTGACAGGAAGGGCACTCGGATAAAAGATAAGAAGAAGAACAAGGTAGATTCAGATTATTTAGAACAGCTGAAAGAAGAGAATGAGAGGGATGGCCAAGACAATGGTGCCAGAGCTGGGAAACAGCTTTGTTACTGAGAAAAGCACTAGGAGAAACAGAGGCTTGAGATTTGTCTTTCTTGAGAGTGATTGGAAACATGTCTTCTTCAACCAGTCCTTGATGGAGAATGCGACCTGTGGTCTTGTCCTTGATCACAAAAACTTATCATCAAATTGAAAGAAGCAAGAGTTATCTCGAGCAAATCTTCTTACAGATAAAAGATTGTAACTGGCATTAGGACAATGAAGAATATTATTCAGAGAAAATTTATTTTGTCCTAATAAAACAGATGAACTGCCAGTGTTTTTTATTAGAAGATGCTCACCATTACCCATCACAACCGAATCGAAGCCACCATATGCATCAACTAGAGATAAATTTCCAATATCAGATGTAATGTGATGAGATGCACCTGTGTCAGTATACCAAGTGCTATCATTTGAAGACCCATGTTTCTGAGCCACCATAGCTACAAGTTTTTCAGCTGGCTGCCTACCAATATAACTCATGTTAAGTCTCTGAAAACAATCAATAGCTGAATGTCCAAGTCTAAGGCATATTTGACACTGAATTCTAGCAGGTTTAGTTGCAGTAGGTGTGGGTAGTAAAGAGGAAGACTGAGAATTGGCATTTTGGGACTTGTCTTGCAAATTCCTGTTAGAAACACCTTTGAAATTTTGAGAGTAAGTTTTGTTATTTTTGAATTGCCGTTTACCATACGATTGCTGTTGTTGAGCAGCTAAAGCAATAACACTTTCAGTCGAAGTATCTTAAAGTAAGCTTAACTCTTCAGCAACCAACAATGAGTGCAGCTCCTCAGTAGTAATACATGTAGATCTGGCACGAAAAGATGATGCAAAAGGTTTATACTCTGGGGGCAATCCATTTAGAATACAAACAAGAAGATCCGTATCTAATACTGGAGATTTACTTGCAGTAGCCTGATTAGTTACAATTTTGAATTGCTGCAAGTAAGAAGCCATAGATTGTGTCCCTTTCCGGATGTTATACAGCTGCTTTCTCAGAGATAGGACATGAGCAATTGACATTTGTCCAAATCTTTGAGAGAGTTTATCCCATGCGTCTTTGGCATATTTAACATCAATTGTATATGAAAATGCAAACGGAGAGAGTATTGCATTAATCCAAGAAAGAAGAGACTGATCAATTACGTACCTGGTATGAAACTCTGGCGAGCTAAGATCTGGTGGATTTTCTTCAATATGACTCATGAGATTTTGACTACACAAAATCGGTTCAAAGAGCAACTTCCACATCAGGTAATTTGTGCTATCAAGTTTGATTGGAATCAAACTGGCTATATTGTTGATAACAAGCAGAGAAGAGGTTACCGGAGCTGAAGAAGTACCAGAGATGTTGTTGACAGCAGTTCCATTTGAGGATGAGGATGCCATAGCAAACCAGAATCAAAGATACAGCAACACTAGAAGGCGACTGATACCATGAAAGCATTCACAAGAGCAAGAATTCTAAGTTTAGAATTCACTCAGAAAGAAAGAGCAGTATACAAAGGAGGAAGAAGAAGAAAAAGAAATGACAGCTTCAACAACAGATTTTCAACTACTAACTTTTGATGAGAATTACATGATCTTAAGTAGTCAAACCTGACAAGGCATAACAACCCAACGAATCTTACAACAACTTTAACAACCCAGTTGTTACTCATAACTAACTGACAAGCTATTGTTACATTGCCATGTCTGACAGAACCCAATAACAAATTCTATCACAAGCTACACTCGCGTCTATACTGTTTTAGTCGAGCTGTAAAACCTCAACTGTACTATTCATGTGTGTGGGAGAAAACGAAAATTTGTAACAACTGTTAATGACTTGGGCATTAGTTGTCTCTGCAAGTACTGTAACGTTACTTGACTATCAACGTGTTATGTTTGTCCTTACTTTGCACCAACACGTGAGATCTCAATGTAACGGAAGATCCACCTATCTCAAAAACCTATGAATCTACAAGTTGCTAATCATCTTATCCTACAAGACATCCATGGCTCCTCAAAAATCGCCATAACTACACCCCTACATGGTTTTTTTTTGACAGTGGTTAGTAGTATTAGATAACTATCTCAAGGAAAAAAAATTCTAAGGAAATCAAAAATCCAAAGTGCGCAAAATAAAATACAGAAAGAACAAGACAATGTTCATGCCATTAGTACACTCCTACATGATCATTTATAATTTTTTCAATTGAGATATCCAAAACAAATCAAAATCTTCTATAGATCTTAGTTTTATACCACAACCAAAAATTGCATCACCACGTGAAAAAACATGAATCCAGACCAATCTGATTGCAATAGTCTTGCATTATTCACTACTTGTCATCCCTATGGCACTAACCTATGCATGATATTTACTGAATCACTTTAAGATAGCATGTATAGCTAATGAACAACTAGAATCTGAATTCACTATTAGTGACCTCTATAAGAAGCTGTAAGAAGAATTTTGGTCATCATGGAACCTTTTGTGATTTTTACATCTGATAAGTTTGTATTCCTTACTCTTTTGCATTCAACCTGATGGACCTGACACAAGCCTGATATTTTCTAAATTATTTAGTAATTGCTGAAATAGTTGATGAATGACAAGAATCTAAAATCCAATCTGAGCAGTAAGATCTCTTTCACCCTAGCACTTTCTATGATCACATCCACAAAATGTTTTGACCAATCCCTTTGAATGGTTGTTTCCATCACAATAGTAATAAATTATAATATGGCAAGTTGACTTGATGTACCATGTTTTCTTACTAAACCCGCTGATCTCTCTATTAATTCTCCTTTGCCGGACCATCACCCATTGCAATGGTAATACTGCTGTGACTGACCTCTCATAACATCCTTCTCCAACAAACTTCGTTCACCATGAAAGGAACAACAACCTCTTCAAGTTTGAGTATCCTTCCTAAGCAGAAGTCTAGACAATAATAGATCAAGTAAAGGAGATTTTTGAATGATTCCAACACAAAGAAGGAGAAATGAAATCAACAAAAACTTGTTTTCTTCATGGGTAGTAGTCATAGTACAAGAATTGGAAGTCCAACACACTAGGTGTCCATCAAATATTACAAGGACATGTTCTCACAATGTGTTTGCTATAAGTCCTCATAAAATTTGATTTTTCTAGTAGTAGATCCAATGTGTAAAAACGACAAGTCGTGGAAAATTTGATTTCCATTGTGCTGTGTTTGACATTATCTCCTCTTTGTCTTTTTCCACGTATATGGGTTATAAAATACCAAAACACCACACAATACATGAAACCAGGGAAAGACATAAGCACAACAGAGGAGGTGAATCACAAATCACCCTTAATTACTCATTCATAAACCAAATTATCCAAATTACAATTACATGGTTTACATTCATTTCTGGATAACTAGTCTACCCAATCTATGATAATAATATGCAGTTCCAACCCACGGTGCTGGTATGCAGGTCCAAGCCATGATTGAGTTGTTCTAGGCATAGATGTTACATTTGCTGAATAAACAAGAAGCCAATATGAAAACTATAAGTTAATTTAAATAAGGATCTTTATCATATTTACAAATACATGAACGACAACAATGCTGAATAAGAATACCATTTCTCAACCCTATACATCCATTTTATAAACACATAAATTAGATAACAAAACAGGTTACATGTAAATTACTCAGCCACTATGCTACTTGCTCTTGTATCAAATGGATCTAAAGTAGTCGTGGTATGAATTTCATTGTCTTACATTTATAATGGAACTGTCTTTGTTTTGTCTTGTTCATTGTCTTTCTTACTTATAATAATTTCTGATTCCAACTACCATTGTGATTTTAGTTTTCAAAGAAATCATTGATACAAGTTATCTAATAAACATGCCCAAGGTCTCTGTCTCGAGAATCATCTTGATTGCCAATTAATCATCCTATTATTTTTAATCAAATCAATAGCCTTACCATTTGGCAAATCAAGCCAATTAATTATTTTGCTCACCCGATTAGTTTGCCAATTACTTGTAAAAACACTAATCATTTCCTTGATCGATATGATTTCAATTGCTGAACCTTGCCTAGTGTCATAGCAAAGGTAAAATTTTAGTATTTTTGTTGGAAAAGAGTATTGTAACTGCCCAAGGTCATTTTTGCACATGGTGAAACAATCTTGTATTTTTGTTGAAAGCATCTATAAGTCATCTTACATTCTAGTCATTATATATATTTCCTTGCTAATCCAAGTTGAGGATACATAAGTGTATACAAGAAGAATACATAAGTATTATGAAAAGGATAATGTTCACATTATAATCCTGTATCATCTCACAATTTTGTGCAAGGAGAATACATAAGTGTATGCAAGAGATTGTGAGACTAATCCAAGGTTAGGAGAATACATAAGTGTCATTGATTTTTAAGTGTGATGAGAAATTGGATACAACCAACACATAGTGAAGTTCAAAAGTGAACGCCCACAAGCAATACAACACTCAGAGAAGAGCTTACAAAGTAAAAAAAAGAAGGAATACACCAAAATGACAATAAAATCTCCTAATCTTCATCCAATTGTGAATATTCCTGAATTACACTAAAATTTGAGGACCAACACCATACCTAAAAATGATCTGCTCAAACTTTGACAATCGACTAAACAATTGCTCTCTCGACAACTTGGGAGGTGAGTTGGATAATTTGAATGTATTCTTCTTAAAAGCTTGCCTCTGTTTTCACTATAAGTGGTCCATAGGCAAGAATTGATGGTAACAGCCAAAGAAACGTGGCTTACGACCATATTGAAGTTGAAATGACTTTGTGTCTTACATATAATAACAACATCTCATATTTCCATGCATACTCCAACCAGGCAACATCCCATATGTAAGGAAATCGCTAATAGTCCAAAGCAAGGTAACCTTCATGTTGAAAGTTTATAGCTTGCATGCATCGTATGCTCATCTCCAACATCCCAAAGCATCTTCAACTCATTTATATGATGCCTCAAATACGCATCAATGTATTTTCCAAGATGACTTTGATAAGGAATGAGAAAGACAAAAACATACGGCCTCATTTTACACATCGAAACAAGTAGATTGTATGATGTGATCATGACAAACCAATACGAGTAATCTTTTTTTTCTACCATGTGGATTGAATCCATCACTAAAAAGAACAACAATAACATTGTAGTTTTCTACAGGAAATGAAGGAAAAGACTCCTTTAAGACTTGTCAACACTTGATATCCGAAGCATGCTCCATTTCAGTGTCCTATGTTTGATCTGTATGATATGTCATATCTGCTGCAATCTTTTCGTAATAGTACAACCTATTTAGTCTTAGTGCTAAAGGAAAATAGCAAAATATCTTCTGAGGCTTGTCTTTAAGTCTCTTTTGTAATGAGGTTCGTGATATTATGGACATTCTAATTTGTCTTCGTATTTCTTATATTACAAGATGTGATATTTTGAGTAAGCATCAATCTTCACATCTACCAACCCTATCTTTCTCATCATTTTCTTCGTCTCGTAGTAATTCTTCAACAATTCATGGTTCTCTGGTATCATTTTCTTTATTTTACCAATCATTACATCAAAACAGCTATCTATCATGTTATAATCGATCTTCAAAGTCAATAACTCAGATACGACTGATAACTTTATGTAATTTCTACAACATGACTACAATGGCCCCTCCGTCTTTCTTAACAACTCATAAAACTCTTGAGATTTCCTATGTAGCTCTTCATCAACAGGCGAGTCGAACTTAAGACTTGCCAAGTTTATCACCATGTCCACAATAAAATATGTACTAATAGGAGCAACAACACCATGTGGTCGTACTTGTGTCCTCTTCAACTACTCCAAGATGTCATATTCTCCTTCAATTCTTCTAGAGACGTCGAATTCTTGCCAAGGAGGTTGTGAGACTCTTTCTACATTGGGTGGAGATAACGCAACTTGGTTTGAGATTCGTCCTATTCTGGTGATGGGTACTTATTGCACTTGACAGTGCTCCCACTAACTTGAGTAGATCTGATCAATGATGTTAGCCCTTTTAGTAAAGATTGTGACTAGCTCCCGACTTGATTTTGTGGCTGGTCCTAGCTAAGCAGCGTAATACTGATGGGTTTGACCGAATGAGTGCTGTGTGGTATTGCTAAGTATGTTGTCCACCAAGCCTCTTCCTGTTGTATCTTGGAATCCCTAGAAATTTGACGTTTCCTCGTACCAATGGTCATAGTCGAACCATCCATTAGGTAGTCCTTCATTACATGGTTCTAGTGGAGCGAGCTCCCAAATCTATCGAGTGATCAGCATTGATAACAATTACCTCCCTCTAGTATTTGAACTTGAGAAGCTGGTGTACAGGGAATGCAACGATGCCAATCTCTACTAGGTAAGACCTTCCTAAGATTAGTTGTTCAGCTAACTCTTGTTCCATTAATATTACTGTGGTAGTGCAAGTGAGGGGACCTATGGTGATGTCCATCTAGACGGTTTCGATTGTTTCTCTCTAACTTTTGTCATAGGCTGCACAAGTGAAGCGATGTCTAATATTCTCGCTTTCTTCAACATCGAGGAAGTGGAGAGTGGATAAGGAGCAAACACTCCAGCTCGCATTGGTGTCAACAAGCACTCCTTGAAGTAGCTAGTCATTGATGTCCACTGAGATGATCAAAGGAAGCGAGCGCTTTTCTGGAGCAGGAAGTTCTATATCTCGAAAGACTATGTTCCTTTGTACAAAACCTGTGACGACTTCCCTTGCTAATTGTGACCGTGCCACCACACGCTCTCGCGAGGAGGGAGGAGACCACAACCATGCCGAGACGGCGAAGGCGCGAGACGAGACGAAGGAAAGAAAAGGAGTCGCCACCTAGTCTTTTAATGGAAAGACGAGGAAAACCACAAACGATTCACTAAAAGTGAATGAAAGAGATGCAAATACGAAGGCCAGATGTCTACTAACCAGAGGATGGGTAAGGATTCCTGTTACGCACGGAGAAGGTGTTAGGCACCCCCGTACGCCCGAGAAACTCGGTCTTTCTAGTCTTATTCACTTGCTAGAGGCTGATGAGTGTTTGCTATGCCTAAATTATGTTTTAATCATGCTGATGTGAGTGCCTAGACAAGATTGGATGGATGTGAAGGACGATGTGCAAAAATTGCGGAAAAATCCACGTGAATTGAGAAAATTACAAAAAAACCACAGGAAATGACGATGTTGTTGTAAAGAATGCCTTCGAAAACCATGTTGATGTCAAAAGGATGAAAAGTCGAGTCAACCCGTGTACTTAGAATCTTGGGAAAAGTCGTGAAAGTCAAAAGGGGGAAAAATAACCCGTGATGGGGTTAAATGTCGGCTTTGACAAGCCTTTTACTGTACGCCCTCCGGCGATGAGGAAAATCGTGAAAATCAACAAGGGGAAAAATAATCCGTGATAGAGTTAAATGTCGACCCTCAGGACTTTTACTGTACGCCCTCGAGTGATAGAAAACCAAAACAAAACAAAATCGCGGAAAGTTGGAGTAAATCCGGAAAACGGGGAAAAGACATAGCTTGGAGCATAGCTAGAAAGCGTGCACCAAGCGAGGAAGAAAAGACGGAAAGAATCGTGCGAAAAGATGTGAAAAGTATGCAAAATGCCAATGTGAGTGCAAATCTGAAAACTGCAGGGGGTTTTGTGCAAAAAGCCCAAATCCAAGGAAAAT
>JAMKQA010036289.1:0-20182 GCA_024699735.1 Posidonia australis | reverse complement strand
CATCTTTCTGGTTTTCGCAGACCTGTCCTTATTGTTTTGCATGATTTTTTCATGTTTATGGTTTTCCTCGTCTTCCATAATAGACTAGGTGGCGACTCCTGCATTTCTGCATTTTGTTTTATTTTTCGACGTGATTTTGCCGACCGTTTCGCATCTTTTTGCGATCCTCCTCGCCGGCATGGTTACAAAAGCCTTCTCAAAATCCAGCTTCAGAATGAAGCCAGAAGCCTTAGAAGACTTCATGAAGTGGAGAGTTTCCTGAGCTACAAGAAAACAGTCTCCAATTGAGCGTCCAGATAGAAAGGCACACTGTGTATTGTCAATGACCTTGTTAAGAATAGGGGAGAGCCTAGAGGCCAATGTTTTAGTAAAGATCTTATAAATACTATTCACCAAACTTATAGGTCTAAATTCTGCAATCATATTAGCTCCAGAGCGTTTGGGAATTAGTACAATGAAAGTCTGATTTAAGGGGGAGAGTGTGTCTGGTTTACTAGCTGTAAAGACATGATGAAAGATCTTCATTATGTCATCTTTCATCAGATCCCAGAACAGCTGGAAGAAGAACATAGGGAACCCATCTGGTCTAGGGCTTTTTTCCCCTGGAAGCATGGTTAGATTTGCCTTAATCTCTTCTTCCGAGAACGGTACTTCAAGTAAATCGGGGTTGGGATTTTAGTGGGAGCCAGGCGGTCCAAGTTAAGAGGGACTCTAGGTCCTTCCTGGGAATTGAATTGATGATAGAAGTGGTTTTCAATTTCCTCCCTGATAGCCAAAGGAGATGTAATCTGAGTAGAGTTGACGGTGAGTGAGAAAATACTATTGTTCCGTCTATGTGAATTAACCATACTATGAAAGAAGGAAGAATTAGAATCTCCCTCTTTCAGCCATTGAATTCTAGATTTCTGTTTCCAGAAAAGCTCTTTTTCTCTTAAAAGTTCAAAGTGTTGTTCTCGCAAAGCTTGTTTCTCTATCCGTATCTCTTCATTGAGGATAGAGTGCCCTGCTAAGCTATCAATGTTTTGAATACGTGTTTCAATGTCGCTTAATATCTGACCTCTTTTCAGTCTAATTGGACCAATCCAACATTTTAGACGTTGCTTTAAATATTTCAATCTATAGGTGAATCTAGCCAGAGGATTAGATGTGTAAAATAGATCTCTCGATTTCAGCCAACAATCCTGAATAAGAGATTGACATCCATCAAATAGAAGCCAGGATCTGTAGAATCTAAATGGGGTTGGACCCCAATTCTGTCTAACAGTGTTTAATACAATTGGGACATGGTCGGAAACTACTCTGGCCTTACCAGAGCAGAATGAGTTGGGGAATTTAACAGACCAGGAAGCAGAGGAAAGGAAGCGGTCAAGTTTGACCATCGTGGGATCAGCCTGGAAGTTAGTCCAAGTATAGAAACAGTTGATGGGAGAGAGGTCCACCAAATGCATTCCATTGATGAATTCATTAAACCTTGACATATGTGTAGATATCCTTGGGCAAGAGGAATGCTCATGAGAATATCTAATCAAGTTGAAATCTCCGCCTATGACCCAGTTTTCACTGACCACTTGGCTGAGACCTTGCAATTCCTCAATGAAGTCAGACTTAAGTCTAGATACACAGGGGCCATAAACCCCTATGAGCCACCACTCGAAGTTGTCCTCGAGTGAAAGAAAGTGTAGAGATAGGCAATAGTGGCCCGTCAGATGTGTCTTAAGACTCAACATTTTATCGTCTCAGCCAATCAAAATGCCTCCTGAGGCACCAGAGGAAGCAAGATATGACCATGAAGTAATTTTCCTGCTCCCTAAAGCTCTAAGCGAGGCATGGGAGTAAGAATCTTTCTTAGTTTCAGTGATAAGAAGAACATCACATTTCTGTGATCTGACTAGATTGCGTACAGCACGAGATTTAGTACAAGACCCTAATCCTCTAATATTCCATGCTGCAATAATCATGAACAAATATTAGAGGACCGAGAGGAAAGTTCCCTCTCGCAAGAACAACTAAGATCCTTCAGGGAAATAGGATGTTTCCCCTGATCGTGCCTAATTTGGGAAAAGAAACTATGTACCTTTGCATTAGTTCTAAGGGAGATACCAATTTTCCCACAAAATTCTTGAAAGTGCTGGTAGGAGTCTCATATCAAGGGGTCTAAGTCCTTATCATGCATGTTTACCATACATAAGTCAATATCAGTATGAAGGGAAGACGGCAAAGCGTCAAAATTAGCAGAAATAAAATCACAAGCAGTAGATTCTATAGGATTTCCGCTGATACCTGGGGCATGTACCGGAGTGTCAAGATGGGAGGAGTGTAGTTCAGCAGATTTTCCAGACGTGACTTCCTTCTCCATACAGTCATATAATGTCATTAATTTCTTGAACTTTCCCATGGATATATTCCTGCAACGAATCTCTGCTTGGACAAAATTTGATTCGTCGAGAGGTGCCAGAGAGTCGCACCCCTGGGAGCAATCCATTTTGGAAGATATGGAGAGAGAAGCTTTATACCATCCTTCAGAAGCAGGAGGTGGGGGAAGCTTTATGCCAATCTTCAGAAGTTTGAGGAGAGGGGGAAGCTTTGTACCATCCTTCGGAGGCAGAAAGGGTGGGAAGAATACCCACAGAGACAGGAGAAGGATCACTAGGTTGTGGAAGAGAGGAGGACCTAGTCCAGACATTTATCCCTGGTCTAGAAGTTTTCCCAGACCTACTCCCACGCCAGCCCTTGGTTGCTTTGAAGGATTTCCTGTTAGGAGGAACTTTCTAATGAATGACGGGGGAGGGTCGAGAGGGCCAAGCTACAGGGGCATGCTGGGAGGGAGGGGAGGGACCACAGATATCCCAGCTAGGTCTGAACTTAATAGGATATACTATACGACCAAAAGCATAGAAGCGAGTATCAGGCAAATCTTTCCCATGATGCAACAGAATCTGACAACGAGCAAAGCTCTGCTGTTTTGCTCGTTCGACAGTGAGGTCCACTTCCAAAAGATCGGCAAACTCGGCTACCATGTACCTGAATATGTCCACATTCCAGAGGTGGTGTAGAATACCTTCTAGTCTTACCCATACTCGCTCCTCTCTAAGGGTGAATACCGCATTAGACTGAAGAGTCCAATGAGTGAAAGAGGCAGAAAGAGTTTGCAAGGAGAATCCATAAAGGTTCAGGGTGTCTATCTTTATCTTAGGGGAGGGGAACCTAAGAAGAAATTTTCCGGGGGCTGAGTCCTTGACTTCGACTCCGGATGCCAGGGGCCAGTTAGTAGCTATATGGTGCTCAAGAAGCTCCTTGGTCAGTTGAGTAGAATGGGAAGATACAAGAGCGCAGCAGGAGAGGGAGAGGAGTAGATCGCAGGTTGCTTCGGATGGAGGAATAATGGTAGGGAAATGAGGGGAAAGCCCGCCATGTTGGGGAGCGGAGGAGCAGGCAGTTTTCCTTCCTGAAAAAATTTACATATAGCCACAGAATGAGTAGGGGAAAGACAACGAAAACACAGACCCGAATATCTACAGTTGCTCTCGATGTGGCCAAGAAGGCCACAGCTAAAGCAGCAGCCAGAGGCGCAGCAGAAAGTTACCAGAGGGGGACAGGGCTTCCGACAATTCACCGTGATCCACTCTGCTGGTGCTGCCAAGGGATGAGACGCTTCGCTCCTCTGGGCAGGGGGAGGGGAAGCAAGGGAAGCGAAACGAGAGCCAACTGAGGGAGGGAGGGTAGGTGGATCCAGGCTATTAGAGGAAATCCCAGTGTCAGAAGATCGTGTTGGTATGAGTCCAGAACCGTCACTGGAAAGGAGAGTCGAGGAAGACGTGCAGGCTGCGCACGGAAACGACTGGCAGTCATCGTGAGAGATAGGTGAGCGGCGCCTTAAATGCCAGTTGTCAGAAAAACACTCATGAGCCATAACGTAGTGGGAATGATCTGCCTCTGCTCGGGACTCGAGCGGAGTAAATGACACCGAGTTGGGGTCGGGGTCAAAACAAGGCTCACAGTTGGGATTAGAAATGACGCTCTCCAAGAGAGAATCGGGAGATAAATCCTGATTAAAGAGGAGCTTATGATAGTCCAGCGGGATTATTGGAACTCGGTAGGATGAGTAATTCCACACAGAACACGAGGCGGACTCTGCGGAGGCAGAGGGCCTGACAGGGCATGCAGACCGCAGCCCAACTGTCTCCGTCAAGGAAACGATTGGAATAGCATTCCGACAGCCCACCGGCGGCAACCCGTCGACCGACGACACAGTGGGAACCACTGGATCAGAAGGAGAGGAGAAGAGTTGGATGTAAGAGAGAGAAACTTCCTGGTCCGGTGACCAATCTAAGGCAACGGTCGCCGCCGAGGAGAGAGCCTTATTAGGGAGGTCGCCGGAAAATCGCGACAAGGCTCGAGTCTTCAACGGAAGTGACGATCCAGAACCCCCGGAGCTAGAGTTCTCAAAAAACTCAACAGAGAATGGGAGATTTCTTCATCCAGACAAAAGGGGGGCCAGATCTAAGCACAGATGACAGAGATCCAAACCAAAAAACCAACTAAAATGTAAAGATTTAACATGCATAAAACTATCCACATATATTGCTAGGTTAACTGCGAGTGGGATGGTAGACGATGAACTATCGTACACCAACACCAACAACGAGCCAGAATAGCAAAAAAATTGATCGGAACCACCCCAGGAGGAGCTATCTCGCCCGAAAAACACTAGCTGGGGGCTATGTTCCAAAAGAAAAGGGTCGACTGCCGACGATGGAAGATTTCCATCGCAGACAGAGGCAAAGGGGGAGGCTAGCACCCCGACATCACGTACCTGCGAGGAAGGGAATACAGAGACATTCTTCCTCGATCTGCGGTGCAGTTTGCGGGTGGAGACAGAACGAAGGACATTCCTCTCCTCCTGATGCCTCCCCTCGATCTCAAAGGGGGAAGTCAGTGCCCGCTACGGCAGGGTTTTTCCGCGATCTGCGACGAATATTGCGGATCAGAGCAACTGGAACAGGGACATCCTCCTCCTTCAGGAGCCTAACCTTGAAGGCCTCCTAGTCGAAGGAGGTGACGAGGTGGAGAAGAACTTTAGAGCAACGACAAGGGTTTCGAAGTCTAGAACGCATTTCGTTTTTTTCCTTCCTTCGTGTGCAAATGTATGATTTAGCAATCTGATTATTTCCCAATAAGTTGTAGCCAATAAAAATTATTAAACACTACCTTTGTTGAATTTGTCTAGACTCTAACATGACCCATTCATACATCAATTTTGAGTTTAGGGGCGCTTGTTGCTGTAAACCACATAAGATGGCTGAGAAGGAACTCAGGAACTATCAATCTACCATGCAATCTGGCTTATGAGCTTGTACAGAAATAGAATAAAAAGATTTTGCAGTCTCATTGATGCTAAAAATCCAATGTAGACTGCATTGTACAGAACGAGACAAGAAGAAAGCCAACAAACTAAATTCTACATATTCTTCAATGTACAACAAAGAGGACAATGACTTTTTACACAAGGCTCTGTTCATACAACTAGTGACTCCTGTACCGGCTGAATCTCTTCCTCATGCCCTCTGTTGCTTGTTCTGCTTCCCAATGACTTCTGGCTGAACAGATGACGAATACCACTTAATGACCTTCCTGTCGAATGTGATCCATTCAGCGATCTTCTTCCCATATTCCTCGCAAGCTCTTGAGCAAGTGAGTCGAATCTGCGTTTGGCTGTTGGATACCTTGAGATGGACTTGGTGATACCTTGTAACCTTTTGGAAAAAAACAAAGGACTAGTCTTTAAACCAATCCTGCCAGAGAGAACATATGAGAATTAACATGTAGGTTTTTCATAGAATACATTACCTCCTAGCGAATGCATTGATTTCAGCTTTTCTCTGTTCACTTTCTATGACTAAGGTGGCATTTAAGCTTTTCAAACGTTCAGGATCACCTAATAGCAGAACCAATTTGGTAATGTAGTTTTGTTCATCTGCAGAGAGATTTGCCGCCTTTATCTGCTCCTTCACGATCATTAGTGGATCAAAAAACCAATCAAAAAATGTTTCTTTAGGTCTATTCATGGATGTTATCTCAGTACCATCACCTGCAAGAAAAACAAGCTTAGAACTATAAACAAGTGTTGTAAAAGAAAACAAGAGAATTAAGTGATTTGAGAAGTTATGGATCAAATAATACAAAAAGAAAAGGAAAAAAGGAACCACTTACTCAGCAGTAACCCATCAGAATTGGTTTCCACAGAGCGTAGAAGTCCCTGAAGGATAACATATGCTGGAAGACCAATGCTTATGATTCTGCCACCCTCTTTGCCAGATAGACACTCTTCTATGTCTTTGCTTGTAATTATTCCCTCAGCAACCAGAGTCTCACCATGCCTGCCACACTCCATAAATAAGTGTTCGAGTAGCTGCACACAAAAGACACCGAAAGAATTTTTTTTGTGATAAAAATATTGTAAAGATACCAAGAAGTAAAATCACTCTCTCACAGCAAGTTTAATTTCACTAAGGGACAACGACATGCAAGCAACCACGTATTCTGCAATTGAACATACAAAAGCACAAAACTGAAAAAAAGTACCTTAATTGGCTTTAATTCAAGGATGGCATGTTTTAATGAAACTGAACGTGAAGGTGGATTCTTCTGCCCTAGCTTGTCCTGGTGAAATGATGAATGCCTTGAGATTGGGCCTGAACCCAGTGGTTCATTCTTTCGGTATTTAAGTCTGTGACGCCCAAAAGAATATGGTTTATCAAAAATTTATAGAGGTATATGCTATATATCATGAAGGCTAAACAAAGAACATCACCTGGGGAAGCATGATCCTTCTGGCATGTCAAGGACGTCATTGCTATACTCATCAAAGATAGACAATGAAGAGATAATGTAGGACAATCCCAAATAGATTGAGGACTCCTGTTAGATAAAACACCTCAGGAGAATATTTCATAGATATAAAAGATGAAACAAAAGCCAATGATGCTTCAATTTCTTAAGAAAAATAAAAATACACAGAATCGTTCAACAAACAATATAGCAGTGCCAAGAAAAAAATTCTTGCATGCTTAATGAAGTTAACAGCATATAAACATATGTCTAATCAACATAAAATTGGAAGAAAGACCTCCAGTATGACAGAATAATGAGCTGAAGATCATTCTTCCATTGAAGACAAAAAGATTAAAGCTGTCATTTTCCTGATGAATGCAACCTTGAGACAGATGAAATATCTCAAATCTAGTTGAGGCTAAGGGGTAGACCTAGAAATCAGACTGGGCCGGAGAGGCCGGCCCTAAATCTTCAAGGCCCTAATTTATTTCAGGTTGTGCCAGGCCAAAAATAAAAATCCCCTGACCCTAAATTATTTCAAGTCAGGCCAACATCGGGCCACACTAGGCCCGATTTTGGGCTGTCCTAATGAATTTCTATAATTTTAAAATTAATAAAAGAAATTGAAAATTTATTATTTAATAACTCAAATACATTAATGAAACCACAAATGATAAATGATTAACAATACATAAAAAAAATGAAATAACATGACATTGAAATTGAGAAATCACTAATAACTAATTACTCTAATATTTTCCGTTTTAGTTGTGTTCTAGATAGTCGAAGATGAAACAGAGTCATAGCGTTCGCTTTCACGTACTTTCTCTAACTCAACACACATTTTCATATGCCTTTGTAAATGAGTCATTAGAGTACGAGGTTAAACCAAAACCTACAATGACAATAGTTGCAAAAGTAATAAAACTCCACATTTTTATCTTTCGTGAAGATATGCATCAATTCCAAATGTCATCTTGGATCTATCACAAAAATAAAAGAAAAATCAAAATTCAAAAGAGAAGGAAGAGAAACTAAGAAGAGGACAAAACAAATGAAATTGGAAACCCTTAGAAACTTAGATGAGTTGAGAAGAAATGAAGGAGAAGAGGAAAAAATGAAGTTGAAAGCTCTTGAAGACTTGAATGTGTAAAGAAGAAATGAAGGAGAAGTAATATGTGTATATATATATATATATATATAAGTAAAAGTATATTAAAAAATGGATCCAACGGATATCTCTAATGCGATAGCTAGTTTAAAAAAAAATTCAAAAAATGGACATACACTTTCGTAAATGAACGTTTACCATTGACAAAGCAAGTTTTGTGTTAAAAAACAATTACCCACTTTTGAAAGTAAGCATATACTTTTGAACACAGAACTTAACATGTTAAAAGCGAGCGTCTACTTCAAGAAGTGGGCGTCCACATTTGACACAATGGGTTTTGTGCCCGAACTCAGAAGTAGATGTCTATTCTATAACATAGAACCTTATATGTTAAAAAACAGACATCCACTTTCGGAACACAGTAAGTTCTCCTTCCAAAAGTGTTCTGAAAGTAGGCGTCCATTTCATTTTACGGAACACAATAAGTTCTGTGTTAAATATTCATTCACTGATTCACATTCATTCATTTACTTTAAATTACATTCACACTCACAAGCAAGAGATCCATAAAACCAAAATCCATTCCTTTGTAAATTTAATTAAGAAGATTATAAAATACGAAATTATTTAAAAATTACATAAAATAAAAAGAAAATTCTAAACAAAATCTATTTAGGAAGAGGAGGATATGATCCGAACAAATCCATAATATAAGACATTAATGTAGAAACGCATTGCATGTCTTACTTGTATTCCAACATCTAATTGAATAGATTTTCCTCAACTAATTTATCATATATTCAATGTTTGTACAATTGCATTTGAACATGTACTTCTTCTTCATACTCTTCATTGTATTTCTCTTCTTATTCTTCTTCCTCTTCTTATATTTGTGTTGGAGGAGCTTAAGTAGAAGATAATTCACCACGTCTACAACCACGTTTGTCTTTTAATATCAATTGGCTTCAAATGAGATTTGGCCAATTGTACATTGATGATGTTTAATAATTGGTTTTTTTTCGAACATCGATATGGTAAAATCTCAAAATGTGAGTGATAAGACTACTATATCAAAGGTGAGTCCTTTTGATCGTCATGAAATAAACTATATATTTTACCCAATTTACTTTTGTTTTGGCCACAATAGGGTATATCATCTTCACCAATGCAACTGCAAATTCATCCCTATGGCCCCTCTTTTGTTGTAGATTAAATCCAACAATTTTCTCTATAATTCAAACAACTGGGGTCAATTCATTTCTAAAAGAATGAATTTCGGAATCGCCTTCATCGAAATCTTTACGTAATGCTCGAGCAATGTCTTCACTACCAAACAACTCCTCAATCTTAACTGAACCTATTTTTAATTCATTTGAAGGGATTACTAAAACTCTATTAATCACTTCATCAATTTTCATTTCAATATTATAGACATAGGAGGAATGATATCATAGTTGAGCTTATTTCGAAATTTGTATAGAATCAAGTAACTACTTTTGTATAGCAAGAAATGTTGATTCCAGAGGAGAGTAAGCATGTCAAAATTTGAAAAATTATTAAGACCGATCTAAACATCAGAAATTAATGCTACTTTATATTTTAAATTAGCTAAAGTTTGAATTAATTGTAACTTATCTTCATTAAATTGATTATGAATAAGATTTCTTGTAGTATTTCTAGAATGACCCGTGAATTATGGATTTAAAGCATTTTGTACATATTCTTCAAAATATTAACTTTTAGAAAAAATAAAAGGTTGTTCATCTTTAATTATTTATTTAACTATTCTTTCTAATTTACTTCTAAAGTATATTGCCAATTTGATCACATTCCCCTAGATCTCATTACTAATGTGTTTTGCCTAAAATCAGTTTTCTGTCGTAATTTCTAAAGACAAGTTCTCACACCACAAATAAGATCATTACCACATATATTACATATACATTTTCTAAGATCATTAGTCTTTTCAGTTAAATAAGTCCAAACATATCTTTTCTTTTTCTAAGAGTTTGGAATATTAGAACCAGAGAGTATGAATACTAAATCTTCTACTTTTATTTCTATATTATCTAAATCTTCTACAGAATTTTGGATGTTAGGAACAAAATCATTTAATTCATTGACCAATATGATTTATGAAATAAAAAATAAATTATTAAGACAATAATGATAAATACTTCAAAACAAATAAAAGAATAAATTATAAAATGAAGGGTTAAGAAGAGAATAAGAATGGAGAAGAAGAAAAAAATGTTGATGGCGACTGATGAAGGCGTGAGAGTCAGAAAACTTGAGATCAATGACTTCAACTTCCACTTGAACATTTAAGACTTATGAGTAAGATTGTAAGAAATTAAGAACTTTAAGAAATGAAGAGAAGAAGTAAGAAATTGTGTAAATTGAATAGAAGAATGGGATACTATTTGTAAATGTTTCAAGACTCCAACAATGAAGTTTTACAACAACTAGAAATATAAACGTTAGAAACTGTCTCAACAAAATAAACATCCATTTTTGAAAAATGGCCGTCCATTTCTGAAACTGGACATCCATTTTCCATTCAATGACTATATTTTATAGTCGTTGAAATTTAAAAGTAAAAAAAAAGGAAAAATACAAACATCTATTTTTCACAAAACGGGCATTCGTTTCTAAAAGTAAACATCCATTCCTGGAAACAAATGTCTACTTGATTCAATGGTTAAATTTTATAACCGTTGAAATTTAAAAGTGAAAGAAATCAAAAAATACGACGTTCATTTTCCATTTGTGGAAGTGGATATTGATTTCTTAAAACAGAAGTCCACATCATCAAAGGATTATATTTTATGGCCATTTAAATTTTGATATATATAAAATCAATAAAAAACAGACATTTTAATAACAAAAATCTATTTTCTTAGCCAAGAAGTACTCCTAAAAAACAGGCATTTGTGCCTTTAAAAAGGAAGTCTATTTTTTTATACACGACGTCCTATTTTTAAAATGGATATCCATTTTTTATTTTAAATAGTTAAAATACATTATAAAATAATTCTTGTAACTTTAAAATTAGTATGTATATTTAAAGTTATATATTTTTATTTAAGGCCTACTTCCAACCTAAACCAGGGCAGGCCTAAACTGGGTTGTAAAATGGGTCTTGGATCAGGCTCTTTTCATGCTAGGTTCAAGTTCAGGTCAGGCTGTGGACCATGACAGAAAATCCCCAGCCCTAGCCCGACCCCTGGCCCTATCGGTTTCAGGTTTTGCTGACTCAAGTACCATTTTGGACCAAGCCGACCCAATTTTTTTCGAGCCGGGCCACCCACCTACAGCCCGTATTTCCAGGTCTACTAAGGGTGGCTTCTCTATGAGGGTTTTCTTGGGATTTCAATTAATTTCTAATGATTTATAGCTACTCCTTGTGTGTGAATTGCATTATTTCATAGGACTTTTAAATCATACAGATTTTAGTTGTGTTCATGTCTCGGTCATTTTGACATCCCACAAAAGGGACCAAAAGCCAAAACCTGTATCATCTTGTATAACCACCTCTCCTCATCTCTCTAGTTACAGGAAAAAAAACGACCCCACCTAAAATATATCAGCTTTATTAGGTAACAAATAAACACCCAATCCTCTCAAATCTCACACTTTAAGCTCCTCTTTATCATGAAAACAAGGCTATGTTAAAAGTCAAGTAAATAACAAAGATTGCCTTCATCATTTTTATCTTTATTTCTCATCATTGTGTTTGTATTATTGAGATAAAAATATTTCATATACAAGGTGTACTCACCTCCAACAAGTTAAGGTATATGTGTCCAAATACTACCTAATATGACTCCTGTAACCAAATAAACTTGTAGTCTGTAGAGAACTGTAATACTGAAAACTATGTGAACTGAAATCCCATGTCTTGAAATTCTAAATTTCTGAAATTTTTTTACAAACCAAACAGCCCCTAAGAGACTAAAAATAATAATTGACAACAGCTTTTGGAAACAAACCAGACCTGGTATGAAACAACAGCTGCAAATCCACCTAAGAAAAAACTTGACAAAGTGGAAGCTGCCACAGCTCCAACAACTGCTGCAGGCCAAAGGAGAATAGCAAGACCTGCAAAGGGCATGCAAGCAGTCTCTAGAAAAGGACCATCCCGACCAATCAGATCATGAAACAACCGGTGCCATCCCTTGAATAGCATAAATGGACTTTTATATAAGGCAACAAGAGTAATTACTGGAACATCAAGCAAGATCCCAAGCATTCCGACGATTAAACCTCCCAAAAGATGTAGCACTCTGCAAGATATTAGAAGACATTAAGATGGACCAATATTCCATTATGGATATTACTAGATATGATTAAAAAAATATAACTAAGAATATGAGTGTACTCAAAATGCAATTAGGAATTCAGAATCAACTGATCTAAGGTAAGGATCCTTCACTATATGCACATGAGAAGAATTATAATGCCACCAAATCAAAACAAACCTTCATGTTACATCAATTTAACCAGTAGGGTGTGGACAACAGAAAACTGTGAACTAACATGAGTTTGAGTACAGTTGGTTCTGGCATGGTCTAATTTAGTATCAGATCTATCACTCATGTTGATTTTTTTTCCTTTATGATTAAAGCCTGCAGATTGATAGATTTCACAAACAACGTGATGGCTCTACCACTTGAGTGATTGCAAACAACTTGATCAGTTAGTACACTCATGGAAAAATGTATCTGACAAACAAAGACTTTTGTAGTTTATAAGGTTTTCTTTTATGTATGTTGCTCATGATAAGATCAGACATTTGAGAGCTTGAAGCATGAACCTGATTCCAAAAGCTTGCAAAATTTTAGTTTAGTGTTTTTCCATAATTCACATATAATAGGAAATGCAACAAGTATGGTTCAAACACACAAACAAACATGAGATGACAGACCTAATCTCGTAGGGTTTTCCATTTAGAGGGCCATGAAGAAGGTGGTCGTCCATAAACGAAAAATAGGAGTGGTAGCAGACATCTGCAAAATCCCTTACTGCAGTCAAACTTCCATTGATTGTGGTCCATGTTCCATCCTGCAAGCATCAAAATCAACTTTCAATAAACATGCCTGAAAGAAATCATAAGAGGTTAACCAAATGGTAATAGCCTAGGTCAAGTTAGAACTTACCATTATACAATGAGTAAACTCATCTTTTTTCCCTTCTCCAACTGCCTCAAAAGTGGCAATTAACGGTGCTAGCAAGCCATATGCAGCACCTCCCAAAATGCTTCCAATAATTGCAGCCAAAGGCCACACAACCAAAGTAGCAGAGATTACAATCAATAAAACAATCTTGAGAACAGGTCCTAGCTTCTTGGTTCTGTCTTCAAGGTCGCCAAGAACAAGAGGCAAAAACCATCAGAATATCAGAAATACTGTCTAAATCAAGCAAATATATAAAACAATAAGATCCTATTATACCTTGCAATACAATACCATGTCCAGATTGTATGTACTGGCCAGAGACCAACAACAATAGCTGAATTTCCAATCGTCAGAATGAGACATATCAATGGACAAAATAGAACACCTGGAACATAAAAACAAAAGAAAAAATTAGGTTTAAATTTTACTGACTGGAAAGCATATAAAACAATAGAATTCAGGAGTTTGCCTTTTTTTTTCCTTTTTTTGAACGGAAATGTTCACTAAATTATTTAGTGAATCTAGTACTTATCAATTATCATTGGGCCTTTCGGTGTTGCTCTTTGGACTAGTGTAACTGTGTAATAGAAAAATATAATTCACTGAATTACAGAACATTATAATTAGGTTTAAAATTTTAATGACTGGAAATCCTATAGAACAATGTAATCTAGAAATCTGCTTCTTCCTTTTTTTGAGCGGCGAAGTTCACTAAATTATTTAGTGAATCTTGTACTTTATCACTTATAATTAGGGCTTTTGCTATTGCACTTTGGACTGGTGAAAATGTGTGATAATCCTAAACTATGAAGTAGAAGAGTAAGATGTTTCATTTAACCAAGGAAAAAAATTTACCCATCTTCTGAAAGACTCACTTGCAATACCAACCTACTGTCCTACTTTGCAATCAAGTTACAAGATTTCAAGTTAAATTCAAATATCACAAGCAAAATAGTAGCCAAGAAATCATTTGTCACACTAACAAACGCGTCAGACTTCAAAATAACAGAAAACCGTAAGGAAATGGATAAAAGAACTGACCTTTAATGATACCCAGAACCAGAAGTCCAACGAAGAAGGGAAAGAAGAAGATAAAGCTCCAGATAGAAGCCCACAGACCCGTAGGCCGCCCCATTCCTCCGGAACAAACACCCAATTACTGCAAATTCCAAACTAAAACGAACCCCTCAAACTAAAGTGCACACCTATCAACCCCAAGAATCTCAGAAGCCAAACCAATTTGATACCTTCTACTCCACTCAAGGAAGAAACTCATGTGGATTGCAGAGTCTGCGCCCACTGAAGACCCATCACTGGAAAAGGACCTGACACCACCATATTCGGTTCCACCATCCACGTCTGACACAAAAAACAGGCAGGAGAGCATAGGATCTGAAATGGGTTTGTGCTCAAATGCCCAAAAGTAAAAGTACACAACTGATTTGGGTCTAGTGGGAACAGTTAACCTAACGACCTTGCAAAACGACTGTTTTTTTTTTGTTTTTTTACTTCGTCTGGTCCACATTAAGTAGAACAGTGAAACGAAGATTATATACGTTTTACAAAGGAAAAGATCAGAAATATGCTCTGATTTTTTGGAATCAAAATCATGACTTTATTAGGAAGGTTGTGTGTGTCCAACTGTCCACAACACAATACAGACATGACTTAAAGGGCTGAAGTAGTTTTTGGCTGAAGTAGTAAGCACTTTGTGTGTGGTTGAAGTAGCAAGTAGACGCCTGACGAGATGACAAGATTCAGTAGATACAATCAAACTTTTGGGTTATGGACCAAATGCCACAAGATTTATGAGGAATTGCACGTACAGTCCATTTTCTTTCCTTTCCTTTCTTTTCTAAATTATCTTGGCCGTTATTGCATTCGTAGTTCTTTTTTTGTTCAAACATCATAGCATACAAAAATCCCTTGACACATCAGATTTCATGGCTCATCCTAACTAATATAAACTCCGAGTCAGATATCTCTTCAATGAAACGATGGTTAGCTGATGTTTTATGTGTGTAGTTATAAAATATTTAGAGATATATGTATAAATACTACTTTGTAGCGGTGCAAGTGTAAATTTTCTCCATCAAGGTAGCTTAAAATTATACTTGCTCATAAATAATATTTGAGTTAAATTATAGTTTACCTATCTCAACTATGTACGTTTTTCAATTGAGTATCTTATTTTTTGTCGTTGCAACTTGTCTTCTTTAATAATATATGTTAAACAGTAAGACGTCTCCTTTTCTCATTTGAAGGGTTATAGTATTTTTTTAAATAATTTATCCTTTTTTTCATTTTCTTTCTCAATTATTCAAATTTTTTAATTTAATACCTTAAACTTTTTTTGTTACAACTTACTTCTTCAACTATCTTAGTTAAATAATATGACCTTTTCCTTCAAGTTTGAAGAATTACGTGGCATTTACAATATTTCTTTTATATAAATTTGTCTTTCCTTCACATCTTCTTCTTTTCTATCTAGTTTTATTTTTTATATATCATAAATCCTAAATCTAATTTCACTGCCAAAATTTTCTACTCTCACCTTCTTTTCTAAATCTTTTTTTTTTCTTGATAAATTGAAGATTTCGAACTTCATCCATATCATAGAAAGATCTCAAGTTTCTTCAGTTTAGTTTCAACCCACTCGGAAAAGGATATCGACAGCTAAGGATTCTGTCGGATGGAGTGTGGATGAGGAACAAAGGATTTCGTAAGAGTAACGTTCGGATCAAGTTTCATATGACTAAGAAAGATATTATTTATAATTAAGAATAAAAAAATCAAATAAAGTAAAAATTTAACGATATTTACTTAAAAAGATAGTTTATTGTAATTTATCATAATTAAAGGGAACAAGTTGTAACAAAACAAAAACTTTATACACAACATGCTTTTTTTTTTATTGCTAATTTTGTTCAAACAAGGAGATTATACAGCAAAGTTCCACTTTGTCTGGGGTTGGAATGGAAACTGAGCGTCAGAATTTAGACATGCGACAACATGCGCCTTGCATAATCTCAAGCACCTAGTTGTCTTGTTTCCTTCCTTAAAGGATCAGGTAGATCTGTAGAAGTTCTGGTTCTTTACTACTCGTGTTTGTCAAAGGCCACGGATGACAGCAATGTCACAGAGACGTGCCCGTCTGTAACATCTGACGGGTCAGAAAATTACAACCTGAGACGTAAAATCACCTGATTCTTCAACAGGCAATGACAGATCAATCTTTGGTCATGTCGTTTCGTGCAAGCTTTGATGACAATGATACAATTATTCCCAGGTCCCTGCTTGCCTTTGGGGTAATTCGTGTTGTCCACTTGTCCTCATTAGTTTTTGTCAGATTTATTCAGTAACCACTGGATATCCATTTGCTGCAAGCTTAACTCCTTAGTAAGTTTGGGATATTTGACAAAATTTGACTTTTTTTTTCTGTAAGAAAATTGTTGAAAAATAGGACTTAAAAAATATCCGAAATTTTTATATTAAATACTTATTTTCTAATATGTTATATACAACACTTGAATTTATGTTGAAAAAGCGTAGACCCTTGATCACTTGAACGGGAGTCGATCTTCTAAATCACTGCACGCCTCCTTCTTTTTTGTCTTTCTCAACATGAGATGAGAGATAGAAGAAGCAAAAGTGTAAGGTTTAGAGATCATGACTTTTATTTATATATTTCTAATCAACCCATCAATAAATAGAAATATGTCAAATAGTCTCACACATTAAATTCACACCACTTAAGATGTTAATAAGCTCAATTTAAAACTAAATAGATCACTTTTATAGAATCTAATCACAGAAATAACTTACAATACTTTAATTAGTTTTATATTGATTCACACTTAATTCAATTTTAATCCAACAAACAGAAGATTAATATAACTTGAAATAACAAAAACAAGCAAGTGTATAAATTTGTCGGATCAACAAAAAAAGAAGAAGAAGAAAATCTACCGTCGTGGAACTCTAACTTTTTTAAAACTTGGAGATTCATCGTTAACTTGATCAAAATGAACAGCAACCCAAAAATCTGACCCTCAACAACCAAGGAACCAAAAGGTCATTACCATGGAACCAGATTCTCATGGTCTTACCCTACCTAACAATAAGATGCCACAGTAGCCAATGCTAAGTGTTCTACATGTGTTATGGAATCTTCTTTATAGCTAAAGCACCTGTACTGTAGTTGTGTATCATATGTTTGTTTGTTTTTTGATATCGATAAGTTGTATTGAAGTTAATCCCATTGGTTATGAAAACCACCACTAATGAAACAATATGTCCAGAATGTTACAAAATATAGAACAAAACGGTCCAGGGTAACCATAGCAATGTTTGTGCCTTAAGAGTTACATGCCAAAAATACAGATATTTCAAATCAAGAAGGGCTTATCAGGATTCTCATTGTCCCAAACCATCCCTAGTGGAAGGATCATGCATGACTGCCTCAGAGGATTGAGGCTAAGAAGCCTCCATAGAACCCCTGGAAGAAGACGGATTCAAGGTTGGGTATGTAGTCCTTGCTGAAGACATGGCAGTGATTGAATGAAGCATTTCATCCTTCTCAAACCCTGTAGCATAAATATCTATACAGTGATACATTAGGGAAATCATATCAAAAAGTATAAGTAAATGAGATTTACAAGAACCTCTGAAAATTCTGTTATTTCTCTCTTTCCAAGTCAACCAGAGGATGATTTGAAGTAAGACAATCCAACCACGATTATTTAAGGTAAATCTAAGAGAAGGCTTATAATAGAATAAATCTACAATACAGAAATAGCCTGGATATAAATCAGAGAGTAAGAAAAATCTCCATATGTGCCATATATAGGAACAATTGATAAATAAGTGTGTATTAGACTCTCTGTGGGAGTTACAAAAAATGCAATTTTAGGGTCCAATCCACCCTTTTCTGCCTAAATTTTCTTTAGTCAAATTCTTATTGTGCAATACAAACCAGGAGAATAATTTAATTTTTAGGGGAGCCCAACTATGCCAAATGGGCCCGTAAAAGGGGAATCTAATATCACCATCATTTAAGGTGTTGTAGCAGAAGTTAACAAAAAAGCTAGAGTTTGTAGTGGACATCTATGAAAGGATGTCCTTATATTCCCTTAAAGAAATTGACTGCATAAGAGAGACCAGAGAATTAACCTGGGCTTGGAGAAGATTACAATCTTCTAACTGAACTTTGGAATAATCAATAAGCTTGTTGAAATCAACTCTGAATAGCTCCAGGGTTTTTTTAATGGAAGCTTTTTTAAACCTACTTACAGAGAAAAGCTCAGGGAAAAAAACTTTAAGTTTAGTCCCATTCCACCACTTATTTTCCTAGAATAGAATATCATTTCCATTCTGTATATGAAAAGTGGTGAAACAGTTAAGTATATCAAAGCAATTCTTCAAACTATGCCAAAGAGGGGAGCAGTAGTTGGTTGAGGTATTTAATAAAGCACCAGACCAAACTTTATGAAGGTATCTTGCCCTTACCAGTTCTTTCCATTTCATGTGACAGTTCCTTGAAAGAAATTGCCAAAGTAGCTTAGTTTTCAGAGCTAGGTTAAATTTTTTGGGATTAATGATCCCCCACCCTTTGTGCTTTTTGGATATACAGAGAGAAGCCCAATTAACTAGATGCATCCCTTTATGGTTAGCAGAATTGGAGTTCCATAGGAATCTGCTTCTAATCCTATCTATATCTTTCTCCACTTGACTAAGCATATGCAGCACTGAGAGGTAGTAAGTAGGGATGGCTGATAAGACTGAATTTAACAGTGTCAGTCTGCCTCCTAGGGAAAGATGTTTGGCCTTCTATTGGGATAATTTATGTGATATTTTCTCAATTACTGGGGTCCAATCATTGTGAGTAGCTTTCTTATAATGTAAAGGTAGACCAAGATACATTAGAGGTAAGTCAATAGTCTCACAGCCTAAAATTTGACATGAGCTGGCAATGGAGGCTTGAGTCACCCCTATTTCAGATAAGGAGGATTTATGGAAGTTTATTTTTAGACCAGAGCATGATTGAAAGCAGCAAAGAATACGTTTAATATTTATCATGTTCTCAGTGCCTTCAGCTAAGAACAATAGAGTATCATCAGCATATTGTATGTTCAACACAGTAGGACCCCCATGTGGAAAATTAATACCAGCTATAAGGTTATGGGTCAAAGTCAATTTCAACATATGGTTCAATATATGTGTGGCTACAATGAAGAGCAAGGGAGAAAGTGGGTCACCTTGTCTAAGCCCATTGGTTGCCTCAAAGAAACCATGGGGAGAACCATTGACTAATGTGGAGAATTTAGCAGAGTAGATGCACATCCTAATCCAGGATATCCATTTAGACCCGAATCCTAAGTCCTGAAGGGAATCTAGCAAGAACTCCTAGTTGATATTGTCAAAGGCCTTCTCAAAGTCTAATTTAAGGATAAATCCAGGTGTGTTGGAAACTCTCATAAAATGAAGGGTCTCCTGAGCCACTAAGAAGCAGTCTCCAATTGATCTACCGGATAGAAAGGCACATTGAGAATAATCGATTACCTGGTTGAGAACTGAGGATAACCTAGTAGCCAGAGTTTTGGTAATGATTTTGTAAATGTTGTTTACCAAACTTATTGGCCTGAAGTCTTTAATCTGATTGGCACCATTCCTTTTGGGAACTAAAACAATAAATGTTTGGTTGAAAGGTGCAAGAGTGTCAGGGTCACTAGTGGAGTGAAAGTGGTGGAAGATGTTTACAATATCAGGTTTCAAAAGGTCCCATAAATGATGGAAAAACATCAATGGGAATCCATCAGGTCCTGGGGCTTTGTCCCCAGGTAATTTGAAGATATTTACTTTTATTTCCTCTTTAATGAATGGAACTTCAAGAGAGTCAGGGTTAGGAATCTTGTGAGGGACCAAGCTGTCCCAATTGAAGGGAACTTTGAGGCAAGGTCTTCTGTTGAATTGGTTAAAGAAGTGATTCTCAATCACTTTACATATTGCCTTAGGGGAAGTGATCTGCTTGTTATTAATATTCAGGGAGTAGATATTGTTTATC
>JAMKQA010036187.1:0-10906 GCA_024699735.1 Posidonia australis | reverse complement strand
TTTTTGATTTTAATAATTTGCTTTGGTGATTTTAACTAAATTTTGATTTTGTGATTTTGAAGTTTAATATTTATTTTTTTAAAATTAGGGTTTTAGAGGTTTGAATTTAATTAAGAGATTTTAAATTAATTTCTTTTGGGATTTAAAGGTTTTTAGGTTTTTTCCCCATTTTAGGGTTTTATGATTTAATTAATTACTTTTAAATTAGGATTTTATGGATTTAACTATTTTAGGGGGTTTTAGGGTTTTTTGGATTTTAATTAAAAATTTTTAGCTTAAATTAGGGTGTTGTAGTTTTAATTAAGGATTTTTTTTAGTTTAATTAAAGTTTTTGGGTTGTAATTGGAATTTTGGGTTTTAATTTAGGTTTTTTAGATTTTAGACATGGTTTTTAATTTAATTAGGGTTTTTCAGATTTTAATTAAAGTTTTTGGGTTCAAATTAGGTTTTTTAAACTTTAATTAAATGACTTTAGGGTTTTTTCAGTTTAATTTAGGTTTTCCTTTAAATTGAATGGATTAAAGTGGTTTAAAAATGGATTTTATTTGGTTTTGACTTTAATTAGGGTTTTCACTTGATTAATTTGGATTTTTAGTGGATTTTGGTGAATTTTGCTTATTTTGGTTTTAATTAGTGGTTTTTTCTTGGATTAAGTTTGAGTGGGTTTGTGTGGGCCTAATGGGCTTGTGTGGGCCCAAGTGGGCCTGTATGGACCTAAGTGGGCTTGTGTGGACCTAATGAGCTTGTGTGGGCCTAAGTGGGTCTGTCTGGGCCTAATGGGCTTGTGTGGACCTAATGGGCTTGTGTGGGCCTAAGTGGGCTTAGGGTTCTGATGGAGTTAGGGTTTAGGAGTGGTGGTTGCAACCAGAGCATCTTCCAGAGGAGCCTGCCGCCAAGTGACTGCAAAATCGGGATGTCTACAGGTTATATTACAACAGATAAAGAATTATACAGTTAATGTCCTATTACTTATTCTCATTGGATGCATTAATTTGTTATTATGAAATTTGTAGGTACATACATCCATTTTTTATATCTTTGGACAATTATACTAAATTTATCAAAAATTGAGTACTACCATGCAACACATAGGTTCATTGCTAGATTTATATATTTTGTGAAAGTTTTAATAATAGTGATTTTATACTAAATTTTTTTTGATAAATTTTATGTATTAATTGAATTCATTTGTAAATTACCATATAGTGATTTGAGTCTAGATTTTGTGTTTTGGAGTTCACTTCTTCCTCCAAGATGCAATTGACACTTAAACAAAAGATTATTGTTCAATATCTAGTTGCAATTGGAAGAAGGCACAACAAAAGATTATTGTTAAAAAGTTTATTTTCTTTTAGAAAAGCTAGCAATTTATTGGAAGTGAGCTTATTATGTACAGTCATATAGACCAAAATGCAGCAAGCAAAATAAATGCTAAGCAAGTGAAACAAAACTCAGTCTATTAAATTCTATCAATTCGAGAAAATTTGATAAAAATCTAACACAATAAGATACAAATGAAACACAAAACTAGAATAGGAAACTACGGCAGCTTTCTTGGTTTCTTATTTGTTTGATTAAATCCTTTATCTTTTTTAGCATATAGCACTTGAATAGGGAAAATGCTCATCGTAACTTCAGTGAATTAGTAAAACTTTTTTATTTAATAGGATATTATAGCTTTGTACTTCTCAACTAAATCTCTTTTAATTCTGTTTGTCTTTGCTTTTAAAAAGCTTAAATTTGTATGCATTGTTAATTTTGTTTGTCTTAGGATATTATAGCTTTGTGTGTCATCGAACAACCAAATGCTAAGGGTAGAAATAAAAATGATTCTTCTCCTTCTTCTATCATTGACCAATTTTACTTTTCTTTTGTAGTAATGTTCTTTTTGGATATTGGATTTGTGGCTAATATTTGGTTGTGTTGATGTCAGAAGGACTTTCAAGCCACTATTGATCCCATCTTCCGTGTTGTTTCAAGCCACTATGGGATAACCATGTGCAGATCCAATGATTCGTGTTTCTTTTCTTCTTTTTGTTTTTTTTTCTTTTCTTGAACCAGAAATTATTGTGCATTTTGATTGAGCACAAAATTACCTTGCTTAATTGCTTTCGGTTTAGAGACTTCACAAATGATTGCATTTCCTTCGTTAGTATTAAGAAGAAACACCTACCAATGTAAGTGGACAATTTATTTCCCACTAATATTGTTATTTGATCAACGAAGTAAAATAAATTGTAAATAGCTACTTGACAAATATATCTACTTTTTATTATTCTGGTTAACCTTTGATTGTTAGAATTTTATTACTCTACTTGATTTAGTAGGGAGGTGCTGCATGGTGGAAATCCAAGTTTACTGCATATGCTTTAGTTTAATCTTTTTGAAACATAACACATCTATCCATTAACAAGTCTAAGTAAAGTGGGTAGGAAAATAAGTGAATTAACACCTTCTTTGCTACACACAAACTTAGTTTATAATAATTTCCATCTCTGTAGATTCACGGTTGCAGTTAATTGCTTTCATCCTCTATGGTTATGCATGCATATTTACTACATCTATTTGTCAATATGTCTCAACTTAGTGTTCTTGTTCTAAATTTGTTGATTTATGCCTCAGTTTAGTTGTATTGTTTTAGAATTATAAATTTTGTTTATATCATGAGTTTATCTTCATATACGAGTGAATGGCTTATTTTTCAACAAATTATAGCTAGAGATCTCAAATTCCCTAATATATTTTCAAATGAAGCAAGTGACCTAATTAACAAGCTTTTGGTATGTGATGAAACTTAATATTTAGTTCTACCAAATCTTTTCCGTCTTTTTGTTGTCAAGTCCTATGCTTTAATTCACTATTGGTCAAGATTCCTCCTTTTGTTCATGTGAACTAATTTTTAGGCTAATACACTAGATATTCTAAATGAACTTTAAATAAGGTGGTTAGATGATTTTTGGGAAAAGAATGTTACTTTTGGTTTAGCCTTTGTGAGGATATTTTGAATCTTATATGTCTTCTATGGTGTTTATTTGCATGTTTACTCGAATTATAGCATTGTCCATTTTTTTTTTGTTAGATCATAGCCTTGGAATATATCCACTCATAGGTTGAAACAGAAACTCACACTTGTAGGTGGGAGGAGAACTGTTTGAAAATTCCACCATAAATTATTGATAGGATTTGAATCCGATTCTTTTCTACTACAAGGAAACAATGCAACCAATTGAGTTATGAGTTCATGTTCTTGTCCTTTGCCTTTTAATGAATGGATAAAAAGCTCCATGCATAATGACATAGAGTAACGTGTCTTATGTAGCCAACTATGGTGGGTAAATGTTTCTTCTTTTGATTGTTGGAGTGCACATTGTTGTTGTTTTTCATTTTTGTACAACATATTCTTCAATTGATAGCTCTCTTAGCAGTTCCGTTGCAACAAAGTCATGGATAGTAATAGAAGGATGATATGATATGTTGTTTGGTATATTAACAGATGGATAATGTGTTGTATTATTTTGTAGATGGACTATATAAATATTACACATCCAAAGTTCATTGGTGGAAGCAAAGTAGTGAGGCTTTCATTGCAGTATAGATGAAATCCTAATGGCAAGCAGTGGCAGTTACTACTATTGAAGCAAGACTTGAGATCTCTAACGTAATTATGCTACTTAAGTAGTGTAGATTTTGTACAATGGTTTTCAGAATTTACTTGTGCTATTTCTTTTGAATGTGTAAGATTCTAGAGACAATGAAAAATAGAAAACATTAGAAAAAACCGACAAAACTCGTGGATTGTTCAATCGATCTTCCACCAATGGAGTTGCACTTAATCAAGTAGACTGGTTACAAATACACAATTCTACATGTAATTTGGCATTTCTTTTAGATAAAACTGTTTTACAATCTAATAATCATATCGGTTAAAATAAACAAGGATGATTGTTAGTAATACCAGAGTTATTTCTAAGGACTAATTCCATTAGAAAATACAAACATGTTTATTATTTGATTTTGATTCCATTTGGTGGTAATGAAGTCGAATATTTGACATGTGCATATATTATGGTTTTAACTTCTCAACTGGTTATTTTACCATAAATATTATACTTACAGTTTTTTCGTTTCCATTAATGGACTGTTAGGGAGACAAAAGCGAGGATTTAGGATAACTCGAAGCTTTAAGAACGAGTCATAATTGGTCTTAAGAGAAAAGTGATACTCTCACAGGGTAAAAAGCTTTTAATAGGAGACCTCAACATGCTTCTTCAATGATATTATTATCTACAACTGTCTTCCATTATTACATAACCTCTACACTTGTTCGTCTTCATGTAAGAATCATTTTTACGAACTTTAGGATTATCTAGACTTATTTCATCCATATTTTTTATCTCAATTTTGACAGTTAGTGTCATAAAATCCACCTTAAATTTCTGTATGAACCATGAAGTATCTTTCTTTTCTCTTCTTCCGGATCTTATGTCTACTGTGAAGTCCCAACATAATAGATAACAATCTACTCAACAACAGATCCAAAAGATCCATAATAGATAACAATCTACTCCTTCTCAGGATTTTTGCATCCCAACATAATAGATAACAATCTACTCAACAAGAGATCCAGTACTCCTCAGGATTTTTGCATCCCAGCATAATAGATAACAATTACTCAACAACAGATCCAAAAGATCCACTATTCCTTTTCAGTATTTTTGCATCACGTGCAATGCATGTCATTGCTTTGTAACGTCCACCTACATGAACAAGAGAAGGGAATAAAATTTAACATGATTTAAAAAAAATAAAACACCAATTCTGATTTAAATGTCAGGAACATGGAGATAAAGACGACACGAAGAAGACAAAGTGAACACCAAGTCAAGCGCACAAGAACATCAACACAGAGTAAATAGACATAAAGAAGCCATAAGTAAATATCCTCCTAAATTTAGTGTTATCTAGGAAAAGACGGAACCTTCTGTGATTTTATTCTCTGAATCTCTACCAACAATCGCTTGGCTGCTTCACCACTCTTTTGATTTTATTAATGTTGTACAAACTATTAGACATATGGTGCTTCACCAGCAACACTTTCTTTTCAAGTTTCAACACTTTCAAAGTAAATAACTTCTTCTCATACTGCTGCTTGAGAACTGATGTATCACAAACATGGTGCTTCACAAACTGATGGCATTTCTTAACATATCACAATCTGGATAACATTATTTTAATCCATAAGCAAGTTCACAGGTTTCAATTTTTATTCTTCTTGCTTTCTCATTGGCATAAATCATAGGTCCATTGCTTATCATGTTTATTGGTTTCATAACCATTACAAAATTAAACATGCGACTTAATAGCTTTCATGTTTACCTAAAGCCATGAAGGTACATTGCTACAATAACCTGCTGCAAGGATTATAAAGTCAAATGCTTCTTTCCCACCATCTACGAACTCCACTCCATCAGCCGTGAATCAATGTATTCTAGGTACCATCTGAGGAATAAGAATTTAACAAGATATTAACAAGATAATGAGCATATCTACTACTCTGCTCTGATCTAATTGATTCATGGAAGAAGAAGTATGCAGCGAACAATTAAGCATAATACAAACAAACAAGGGGGAAGTGAACACAAAAAAAACAAGCAGAAGGAAGATGACAAATTGTCCAGGTCTAATGAATTTGTACAAATGAACAAGAACTTCTAGTTTGCTTTTGGAAATTCAACCCCTCAAGTTGATGGGAAAAAAAAGGCGATTCTTGTAAGGTCATTTCCATGTCTACAACTCTGTTTTTTATTTATTACATTAGAAATCCCTCCCACCATCAATGTTGGCAATCAAGTGCTGGAGGAAGTATGATTTCTTGGAAAAATTCAGCTTCTTTTGCTGAAGTGCTAGCTTCTAACTAAAACCAAGTCAGACAGCACAAAAAACTGATGTATCTGTCTTTGAGACCCATTTCATTTCCTCTTTCAATAATAAAAGAAAATTAACAGTGAATGCAGAGCATTTAAGGTAAACATATACAATTACAAATAATGAATTAGAAAAATATACTATTGCAAAATTCTTAGTTATGGACTACAGGTCTTAAAATAAGACTAAGCTATCCACCTTGTGAAGTCCAATCGAACATAAAATGTACACTCTTCTTTAAATGCTACTCCTTAAAAACAACATGGTACACTATTGGATAGTATAAAATAGGAAGCCACATACAGCTATCCTGATGTAAACCTTCGTCCAAAAAAGTGATATAACTCTCCCAAACATTGTGCAGCACCTAGATATCTAGAAATGAAAACCAGCAGAGAGAGTTGAGCATGAATAACTAGATAGTAAGCCTATACTTTGCATGCAAACATATCAAAAAAAAAAATGCAACAAACTACTTATCTAAGAAGTAACATAACATTACAGTTTACTAAGAACAGTATATATAAATCGGAATAACAATGGCAATTTGAGGGAAAAGCTACAATGAATAGGCAATTACAAATTCCTACACATTTAACATGTACCAGCAAAAAAAAAAAGCAACTTTCGTAACAACAAAATAGAAAATGGCAAGAAGAATTACTTTTCATCACTGATCTTGATAAAGTTTACATCTCCTTCATCTGTACCATTGTAATAGCATAGCATTGTCAATTAAACAGAAAAACCAGTTTAACCAGCCACAAGCATTGATGTGGCACTTGGAACCGAACAGAATGCACAAAGAGCTCCTGGAGGAAGCAGAATGAAGGTAACGAGACGCGAAACACCCTGGCTCGGGCTCGTAATTCGGTCAATAACGAAAGCTTTAGGGAGGGGATCAGTAATAATGTGGCACCACAGCATAAGTAGTTCAACTTAAATATAATCACTCAATCCAACGATTGCCAGTCCCAAATTGTAAATATAAACAACGACGACGACACTCTCAGTCCAACGCATCAAACAAACACAACACAAGAAACGGCTAAGTAATCACTCACCCAATACCGCTCTTGAGAAGTAGAGGAGAACCGGGCGGAGAAGTAGAGGACAACCGGGCGCAGAGAATATGCATATCCAGGGCACGAATCCATCGGAGGACGCCGTTGTCATCGTCCCGTCTAATCGAGAGGAGAGGAGGAGGAGGAGGAAACTAGGGGTGGGAGAGGAGTAGCGGAGGAAGAGGAGGAGGAGGAGAAGGGCGTCATTGATGATGATGATGATGATTTCGGTGGTAGTTTGTAGAATTGTAGGAGGCGAACTGGTGACGCGACGTTGTTGGACGCTGGAGAAGAAGGGTGGCTCCGTTTGCGGTTTGCATGTAGTATAACTTAAAAATACAAATACGAATATTCTAGGTATTATTTGACAACGGACCAATGTGGTTTATAGGAACAAGAGTTGAATAGGTGATTGATCAGGTATTCTAATTTTTAGCTCTTGCAACCGTGATGTTTCTTTTGTACAAGAGTCTAATATAATTTTAAATTTAAACTAAGAAAGAAGAAACCCATGTGGATAATATATACTTATTAAGTCTTTGGGAGTACTATGACATTTATCAGGTATTCTAATTTTTATTTCTTGCAACCGTTATCTTGCTTTTGAACAATAGTCTAATATAATTTTAAATTTAAATTTAAAAAGAAGAAACCCATGTGATAAGTAAAGGGTTGATTATATATATGAATAGATATATACTTATTAAGGCTTTATAAAAAATACTCTAATCATTAACTTCACTTAGGATACGGGCAACTTTTAGGTTGGAGACTCAGGCATCTCCCCTGCAACATGGTTCTGAGGAAGTTGTAAGGTTCCTATCCATGCAATCACAAGCATATTGGGTCTCACAAGCTTTCAAGGAAAGAAAGGTTACAAAACACGAGCAATAAAATTCAAGAATTCAAGGAACAACAACAACAACAATATAATAAGGACAGGATTACAAAATTCACACGTAGCCTTCATACAGTTACACGCAGATTGAGTCTCACAAGTTTCCACTAATAGATCGACAAGTAGCAAAATCAAGAATTCAAGGAGCAACAACAACAACATAGTAAGGACGAAATCATTGATGTTATGCAACCAATGTCCAACATGATTGATGAGTGGAAATTGACAACATTTGGCACATCTTTGCAGCAAAAAGAAGAAGCAATCAAGCAACAAGAACAACAACAATAGCAACAGTGGGAAATGAATGAGAACCTTGCAGTTGTGCTGCCTGCATTTGACATGACAGACGAGTGGGAACTTGAAGCATACATTGCCCCATCATTAAAACAAGAAGAAGAAGAAGAAAAGAAGAAGAAGAAGAAGCAATAGTTCAATAATCGATGAATTACAAGGACTACAATACTATCAATCTTTCTTCAGCTCATGAGCAAGATTCGAAGAAGAAAAAGGTCACAAAGCACAAGCAACAAATAAAAAATTCAAGAAACAACAATGACAACGTAATGATGGTGGGATCACTGAAGCTAGGTAGCCAGTGTCCAACATGACTAATGAGTGGAAATTGGCAACATTTGGCACCTCTTTGCAAAAAAAAGGAGGAGCAATCGAACAACAAGAAAATCAAGAACAGCAATAGCAACAGTGGACTATGAATGAGCACATTGTAGTTGTGTTGCCTGCATTTGACATGATTGACGAGTGGAAACTTGAAGCATACATTGCCTTATCATTAAAATAAGAAGAAGAAAAAGAAGCAATAGTTCAACAATCGATGAATTACGAGGACTATTGTGTCAATCTTTCTTTCGTTCATGAACAACATTCCAAGAAGAGAAAGGTTACAAAGCACAAGCAACAAAATCAAGAATTCAAGAAATAACAACAACGATGTAATAAGGACGGGATCATTGAAGTTATGCAACATTTGACACCTCTTTGAAGCAAAAAGGAGGAGCAAGTGAACAACAAGGAAATCAAGAACAACAACAGGAACAGTGGGCTATGAATGAGCATATTGCATTTGTATTGCCTACATTTGACATGATTGACGAGTGGGAACTTGAAGCATACATTGCCTCATCATTAAAACGAGAACAAGAAGAAGCAATGGTTCAACAATCGATGAATTACGGGGACGATGATGCCAATCTTTCTTCAGATCATCAACAAGATTTCAAGAAGAGGAAGATCACCAAGGAAAAGCAAAGAGTTCATTGGACGACTGAGGAGCACATGTAAGTATATCATATATATCATAGAAATTATCAAATTTAATTTAATCATTTTAGCATGTATATAAGTGACTATTTAAACTACTTTAAAACCTAAACTCTAACGATCACAAGATAATTTTTACGTATGCTAATTCTAATTTGTTTCACTTGAATGAATACTTTCAACAGTTTGTTCTTAAGTGGGATACAATGATACGATGAAGGACATTAGGCACAAATCTCAAGGGAATTCGTGACAAACAAGACTGCCACTCAAATCGCAAGCTATGCTCATAAGCATTTCCAACATCAAGCAAACCCGAATAAGAAGAGACATGATATTACCCTTGGTGAACTAAGGATTTGAATTTTTTTTTTCACATCATTTCAAATACCTCAGAATATTCAAGATCAAATTAATATGTACTACTGGATGGGATGTTCAACCTTCTTTGTAGGCAAGTTAGTAGATGTAATATTCATGCCCTAATTATCAGAATAAATGTAACTATAGTCTTGTAATCTAGATAATTTATTTGTATTGTGGATCTATATTGTACTCCCTCTATTACATGGTAATTATCTCCGGTTCTCCTCACTGTGTGGTGTTTTGTAATTAATTTTCATACATAAATGAATATTCACATGTGAAGACAAAATATGGAAAATAACAAAAATACACATAGTAACCTCACCTATAACTTCTCTGGCATGCCAACCTCCCCACGTAGCCACCCTACGTTGACCTCGATTTCCCTACCTCTACCAAATCTGAGAGCACCGACGACGTCAAGTGGCAATGGCAGGCAGAAGGCGACAAGAGGGCAAAGGCCTATATAAGAAGGAGGGGTTGTCCAGTAAAGGCAAAAATGGAAGAGAAAGTGAGGAGCTGAAAGAGAAAGAGAGAAAGAAGGAGAGGGAGAGCAAGAGAGAGAGGAGCTGGATGGTCGTCAGTGAAGAGGAGTGCTCGCCAAAGGTCATGTGACCCAGAGATCATCGGAGAAGGAAGGGGGTCACCAGATCGCCATAGGGTACGCTTCCTACCCTCTTCCCTTCTCTTTGTGTTTGTAAGCTTCAAATCTTGATAATTAATGAAATTGTAGTTTAAATCCATGAAAATGAGTAATGTATAGTAAAACCAAGGATTTATGATGATTCCATGATTTTTCCATGAATATGTGGATCTTGAGGAATTTTCATGGATTGTGCAACAGTGATTAGAAATGAGTTTTGTGACTTGTGATTTTTGTATCTCAAGTAATATTTGATGGTTTTTAATGAACTTTGTCCCAAAAGGAAGTAGATTAGGCATACTAGTAATGAAATTTTCTACAAGATTTGTAGCTCATTGGAGATAGATCCACCCAAGGTCCCAACTTTGGCGAGAGTTAGCTCTAGAAAGAAAGAGTTTTTTCAGAAATCGCTTAGAACGACATACTAAAATGATTTGGTATGTTGAATCAGGGAATTTTGACATATCAAACCTGACCAGTATGCCAAACCAGTGCCGTGGACTACTTTCAGAATAGCGAGGATGTAACATCGGGGCCTGATTATCCATTTTTATAATAAACCATGTATTATTTGTAGTATGGTGTTTAATGGTTTATTAATGGATAATCTGTTGTTTTTGGTTGTGTGTGGTTGTGGGTGGTTTTCTGTGCATCAGGTTGTGATTTGGGACCTATTTGGAGTCCGATTGGAGGATGCACAGCTGTCTCGATTTGCGTGCCATTCTTTTT
>JAMKQA010036060.1:0-12882 GCA_024699735.1 Posidonia australis | reverse complement strand
ATTAAATTGGTGGTCTACTACAGCTATTAGGTTTCCTACAGTTGCAAAAATGACAAAAGATTTACTAACGATTCCGGCGTCAACTGTGGCATCGGAATCTGCATTTTCTGCAGGAAAAAGAGTATTAAATGAAAAAAGATGTAGATTATCGGAGAAGTCTGTAGAAGCCTCTGTCTGCTTAAAAAATTGGTACGATGCGGTTGATCGTTTTCAAGGTTTGAGCTTAAAATCTGAATCAGAAGAAGACGATGATGCGACATCAACTTCAACAAGCAGAACAGACTCTCCAACAGAATAATTCTTTATGTAAATATTGAAAAAAAATGTAAAACAAATGTTATAAATATCTTTTGTATTTTTTATGTAAACATGTAATACTTTTTTTTGTATTTCAAAAAAATAATAATAATAATAAAATATTTTTTTATTAATTTTATTTTAGTATTTTTTTTTTGGCCCGATGGGCCGGCCCGGCCCACAAGCGGGCCATGGGCCGTGCCGGGCCCATACTTATTTACAGCCGATCCGGGCTCGGTCGGGCCGACTGTTTCATGGGCCGAGTCCGACCCGACCCGACCCGACCCGAATTCCATGTCTAGAGAGATCCACCATATCTAATCAAGGAATGCATAAAACACCCCTAACCATACAGTCCATACTTCATCGCCTACTTGATTAATATATTAAGAGAGAGTTGAAAATAAACTAAGGCTGCTAACGGAAAGTGGTCAGTGTACTAGTTCAGGTCTTTAGCTTGGCACAACAGTTTTCTCACTTCAAACTGGCTCAGCATGTATCTGTTTTATTTTTTGTTACATCATCACTGGTCACCAACTTTTACAGGCAGTGTTATTACGTAAGCTTAATTGTTGGGTAGCACGTGCTTGGTTCAGATCACAACTCCCTTTCTAGTACTAGTCTCATTGGACTACCGCCACGAGCGATTAACTAGACACTTCAAACAATTCAATTAACAATTCACCACTAGCATCCACGAAAAGAGTGTCATTATGGAGGCAATCGAAAAAAAAAGGGGGATGGGAACCTTGAGAAGTGGCCGCGGTGAAGGCACATGACTGCCATGTTTTAGACAAATCGACTACATATTCAAATGTCGCAACCGTACGTGTGTTCTTCTGTTTAAGCGTAAACAAAAAAAAAAAAAAAAGGGGATGGGAACCTTGAGAAGTGGCCGCGTGAAGGCACATGACGGCCATGTTTTAGACAAATCGACTACATATTCAAATGTCGCAACCGTACGTGTGTTCTTCTGTTTAAGCGTAAACAAAGGCATGGAAAATAGCTTATTAGAAAACTAATGTTATGCCGACCCATCAAAAAGAAGAGTCTATTCGTGAATGTGAGAACTTTTTTTTTTTTTAACTCCTCGTTTCCTAGGTCTCCAAAGAGAAAATGGGGATCTAATGTGGAACTTGACAAGCCATTTTTTTCTTGAGGTAAAAGATGAGTTTCTTTCGAAGGCAGTGTGGAAACTTTGCAGGTAAATGAAATCTAAGTTTCTGAACTAGACTTTTCATATTCAGTTAATTTCATATTTATATTATATGCTTTTGAAGTAGGAAAGAAGAACTAATTCAACTTAGCTCTCATGGGGATTACTCTCGTGATGTTTTTTTTTTTTTGTAAATGGTAATTTTTATGTATGTCTTAGAATTCGAATCTGAGACCTGTAACGAGTTTAAAGTTCTCTCAACCACTGTGACAATAGGACATTGTCGTAACTCTTGTAATGTTAAACTTCAACTTTTGGTAAAAAAAATAAATTTAACTCAAGGTACGAAAAGATTCTCACTTCAATTTTCTTTGAACCTGATCACTGCAATCTTATTTTATGTAATCTTATCTTTCGTTTTTTTTTTTTCCGTTCGTTCACTAATGCGAGATAAGAAACTTATTTTCTCCTTATTTAAAAAAAATAGGTTAGAGCTAGTGATCTTTTCCTCTGTTTCTCTTTTTACGAAGAATAGAGGAAAAGGTCACTCGTAATTATTGAAACGTAGGAATTAAGTTGCTTTTCCTTCTCAGTTTTTCATTCATTTTCTTTAAATTCATTTCTCCCAATTCAAACTTGTCATAGAAGTTTTCAACCAAAAAAAAACACTAGTCCTCGAAGAGAAGTTAAAGATTTATGTTGTGAAAATTGTCTTTCCATTGTTATGATTTCGAGGAAAGATGTTGATTAGAGAATTTTGAAGTGACTCTCTTCTTATTAAAAACTATATATATTGAAGATAGGATCCATAATTACCATAAAGTCAACATCATAAATTACTTGATAGTCATAAAGAACATCTAATCTCATGTCCAGAGCACAAATTAAACAACAATAAAGGACATACAAAGGTAGGAAGAGAAAAGATAAAGGCTCATCACATACACCACAAGAAAACAAGAAGAAGAAGGACTAAAGCTGCACAAAAAGAGAAATAACAATGAATAAGTGGAGAGAGTGTGCCCTGAGACATAAAAGGGACCTTGTTATTAAAAGAAAAAGATGTAAAGGGTGACACCATTTGGTTTGTAGCTCTCACTGGCATTAGAAAGGAAAGATAAAATAAAAAAAATGATTAAAATAGAAAAGAAAGTTTCATCTCTTTTTTTGAAGTTTATAAAAAAGTTCCATAGGATGTGTTGGGTTAAAAATTGATTAGAATTAAGATTTTAACATAAAATTTAAGGAAGTTTAGAATCTTGATTATACTTGTACTGTAACACATCTAAGAAAATTCTTAGTTTGTTGGTCAGTGAAAAATCTAGATTTTGAATTTATTTATTTTAATACAAAGTATATAATAATAGTTATTTTGTAATATTTTATTGTATTTTTTTTAAAATGTTAAAAAACTAAACTTAAATATTACATTTTATTCTAAAATGAAGTGGATTGTTTCATCGAACTCATATTTGATTATTTCATTAGTTGAAAATATACATGAATTTAAATTATTGATTTTATATAATTCTATGATAAAATCTATTACATTAATTTTATTTATTTAAGATTATAGATAACATTAAATTCTCAAAGAATTAAAATCTTCTGAATCTTACTCAAACACATCGTTAGTTGCATATGAAAAAACCTCTTTGTGGAATAGCTGAGACATGTGGAATAGCCGAGACATAAATGAGCTGGTCTGCCTATTGCTCCTTACGGTGCTGTTTTCAATTGTCGGTTGTTTATGTGTACGTGTCGGAGATAATAAAAGTGAATTTAATTAAACCCACATGAATCTGTGTGCCTTCCAAGATTTATGAGCCCTGTTCTTGTACAAATTTGATTTGAGTAGGATTTTGACATTAATGTATATTAAAATGTGTTAATAAAAAACAACAACAACAGTGCATTTGATTTGATCTTCTCGCATGCTGATTTGAAAACCACATTCAATTCAATTAAGAATCTAACCGGATCGAACCGTGCTACCTCTTTGATACGAATATACATATTCGGTGAAGCAAAATCTTTGCAGGCCGGATTTCGTGTAGGCGCGTACAGGCCATCGAGGGAGAGGAGGAAGAGAGGGAGGGGTGGACAAGAGGGTCGTCGACGACAAAGGTTGATAGACAATGGAAGGAAAGGGATAAGGATGCAATAGAAGAGGAAAAGGAGCGACGAGGGTGGCAACGGAGGAGTCAAGTAGTGTAGTACGTGAAGGAGTAGTAGGCATCAAAGAGGCGACGAAAAAGAAAGGGATGGAGAGATGACGAAGAAGGAAGAGGCGGAAGAGGAGTAACAATAGTGACAATAAAGAAGTCACGTAAACATATACATGGAGGGAGGAGGAACAAAAATGGAGGCGTAACGCGGACGAAGAGTAGCGCATTGATGGAGGAGAAGGAGGGGGGAGCGACAGTAACGAGAGGAGAAAGGTAGGAAGACGGTGACAGTGAAGAGAACGGAGACTTGACAAGAGAAGGAGGATGGGACTGGAGAGGTGAAAAAGGGAAAAGAAGAGACGACAAAGGGAGAAACCGATGTTTTAATCTTGGCCCTACAAATTATATTAACGTTTAGGATTTTATATGCTTACAGGAAAGATCTTGTAGGTATTTACATTTGTATTTTCTCCAAATCTTAAATCAAACTGTAAAGATTGATTTGAACAATTTTTAAATTGTATTGAATTATTTTACGTGAATCAAACTATATCACTCAAAATTGATTTGGTTTGATTCGCTTTTATAGCTTAATTGTTTAATAAAATATATAGACATAATAAAATGTTAATGCATTTTCATTTTTCTTTCTTATTGTATATTATGCTAAAAAGTGAAATAGAATTTAAATATTAAAACTCTTAATGTAAATCTAATCCATAAACAATAATACCTTTTTTTTTGACAAAATATAAAATTTTGTTAGGAAAACAACTGATCTAACTACAATATTAAATTATTTGGAGAAATCTGACTATAATATAAAATTTCAAAGTAGTCAACTGATATTAAATATAATCTACGTATGCTACATATATTAATATAATAGTATCATATAATGTAATATGTTAGTATTTTATATATATTAATACTGAATTTAAATATTTAATGTACATATATAACATATTAATTCAATTTGATTAAATGACTCTTGGAATCATAAATCAAACTATATCTATCCATTTAATTTGAAAAACTTAATTGAACTACTAAAATAGTTTGATTTGATTCAATTCAATGATTTGGACAGTTAGGATGTCCACGCTACTTTTTGGTAACTAAAATAGTTTTAATTATGAATTTAAAAAACAATATTGGTTTTTTAACATTGTGCTTAACGGTCCCATACTTCCTTCCGGTACTACTATTTTCAATAATAATTACACACAAAAAATATAAGCCTGGCATAACAAATGTTAGACGGAACCTTAATAGGAAATGGTCCAACTTGTACAAGTAAAATTATGAATACACCTACTTTTGTTTCCTGGAATTAACGACACCATTTAGTTATCACCACAGCCGGTGTCGGAGAGTGAGAATGAGAGTGTAATGCTCTTTCTTACGTTATCAACGAACAAGAAAAGTTCTCACCTCAGCTCAGCCGTCTACCTGTATCATCAAATGTTCTGACATCTCCTTCGCCCTCAAACCCCTCCAACCACGTACACAAACCACCCCATCACAAGAATCCTAAAATACCAACTCTAATCACAATTTGAAAACCTTTTTTGTTTTGGGAAATTTTTTTATATACATCAATTTCTACATTAAATCTCACACCAATAAATCTCAACCAACCACGAAGAAGATATGGTACCACAATCTCACCACCAACCATGCGCTACTTTAGTTTTTAGTGTAGGGATTGATCTACGTAAAACAGTCTGCCTTTTTCTGCAATGGTAAATTAGACCTTATCCTCGTAAAAATGAACATTCAAGCTGGTCCGATTTCAACTTTGGTGAGTGATAGTTTGATTAAAACTTCTTCGCTTGCTTTCATTCAAAACCCCAAACAAACCTTCCGGTCCTCACTCTCCCTCGCCACCACCACCATCACTCCGCCACCTCCTGACCTCCTCTCTGTCACCTTTCCTTTGGTTGTTCTAAAAAACAGAGCCCAGAACAAACACAACAGACTCACCAACCACCAGATTCCTTCCCGCTCTCTCTTAAACCTCAAACTAAAACAAACAAATCCATTCACCCCTCACACATCTTGTCGTCGTCGTCGTCGTCGTAGTAGTCGATGTGATTGATGGGGTGCTCGGAGTCGAAGCTGGAAGAAATCCAGGTGGTGGCGCTCTGCCGCCACCGCTCCCACCACCTCGCCGAGGCCGTCCGCCACCGACATTCGCTCGCGTCCTCCCACTCCGCCTACCTCCACTCCCTCCACTCCCTCGGCCTCTCCCTCCACCGTTTCTTCCTCCCTCCCGACTCCGACTCCCCTCTCCTCCCTCTTCCCTCTTTCAGGAAAATATGCGACAACGACTACAGCGACGACGAACTCCTCAGTTGCCAATCCTACCTCTTTAATGGTAAGGACGACGAAGGAGAATTCTTGTATCTTAATGGTAGTGGTGGTGGTGATGATTTTGACGAGCCTTTACATGCGGACCGCTTCCAGCGGCATTCTAGTCTCGGAACCGTCGCTACTTCTTCCTCCACCACCACGCACTTCAGTTTTGCCGCCCGGAAAGGCCCTCCCGCGGTTGCGTCCGTCGCTTATGAGCCGCAACCCGAAGTTTTCCCTGACCAGTTTGGTGTTTTCGATGGTCGTGGCGACGACTACTTCTCTTACCCGGACTACTACCACTACCACAGAGTCTTCGGCAATGTTAGTAGCAACTACGCCTACCCTTACCAGTACCCGCCTGCTTACGGAATGATGGGTGGCGGCGGTTCTTCGTCTTTGCGGTTCGCTATGCCATCCACGTCTCCGTACTCCTCGCGACGTTTCACTCCGTCTCCGTCCAGCTCGCTGCGTTTTGCAACGGTTCCTTCGCCGCCGCCGCCGCCGGCACCGTCGGTGTTGACGTGGGACTTCTTGAACCCGTTCGAATCGTCGTATCAGGGGTATAATCGGGTGTACACGCCGAGCTGGAGCTCGATGGAGGTGAGGGAGCGGGAGGGGATCCCGGACCTGGAGGACGCGAAGGAGGAGGAGCAGGAGGAGGAGCGTGTCATTGTCAAGGAAATGTATGGGGGGGATCCCGTTGGTGTTTCTCCATTGCTCTCTGCAAGTGTTGTTGAGAGGTTGTCTTCTGGTGGAAGGAGTGCTAGGTTGAATAGTGTCGGTGGGAACATGGACTACAGAATGCACGATAGGTGTGTTGTGGATGATGGTGATGATGACGAGATCCACTTGCAGGAGTATGACGAGCAACCACCAAGGAAGAAGGTTGTTCCGGGGTCGAGGTCGGTTTCGGAGGCGGTGCAGGAGATTAAGACTCAGTTTGACAGGGCATCCATGTCCTGCAAGGAGGTTTCCAAGTTGCTTGGCTCAAAGATGTTGCAATATCAGCACAGGAAGCATGAAGGTTTGATTGAAATTAACATTTTTATTTGAAAACTTTTTATGGTGAATTGTTTTCACAGCAACATGCCAGTACTGATGTTTTTAGATTTTGATCGTATTGTTATCTTCAGCAGTGTTACCATCCAGGATGATGTATGGAAATACACCCACCCTTTCCAAGGCTACCTCATCGCATATTTCAATTTCGAGGAGCGAGGAGCAGTCTGATTGCTCTAGCTCTGGTTATTTGGAGTTTGATGAAGATGGTAGAACAAGGGCTGGGAATCTTTCTTTGACACTGCAGAAGTTGTGCGTTTGGGAGAAGAAGTTGCATCAGGAAGTCAGGGTATGCTCATATAGATAACATGCCTTTACACGTTGATAGCTAATGCCTCCTGTGTGCAACTTTCTGTCGATCGTTTGATTATCTACTGAAATATGCTTTGTAATTATAGGCTGAGGAGAAGATGCGGGTATTACATGATAAGAAATGCAAGCTGCTGAAGCATTTAGACGAGAAGGGTGCTGAGGGTCGAAAAGTTGATGCTGCTCGAGCTTTGATAAAGAAGCTGTCTACAAAAATTAGAATAGCCATCCAGTTCATCGACTCCATATCACATAAGCTCAATAAATTGAGGGATGAAGAACTATGGCCGCAAATTAATGAATTAATTCATGGGTATGTTACTTATGTATCCATTTTGTTTACAGAAAAGAGTTTCTGCACATCTTTTGATGCTCTGTTTTCCTCGTATGCCAAAAAAAAATTTCTACTCTGTGTACAATGTAAAAATTTACATGGCATGAAGATATAGCAAACTTTCTTGTGTAGATTAACATATCAACTTGGATGGACATGTTTTATCTGGGGCTATAAACCTTTACACAACAGCTTCAGTGTTTACATGCACTCGATTATCAGGGTGTCAGTGGTGCTTGAGGTTCATTAATCATCTTACTATAAGTTAGAATTAAGCTCTACTGAAGTTGATTTTCAACTGTATTTTGCAGTATGTAGTGTAGTTACCATCCAGTACAGTTTTTTCCTCCGTCAAGAAATTTCCTTTTTAGCCTTGCACATTTTTGTGGCATGCTGAATCCTATAATTTTCCTCTTTAAAGATGCATGTATTGATTTTCAGTCATATGATACACCTCCTATTTCACTTTGTTATAATGTTGTTCTCTGTTTGTCCATCTCTCACATGTCAAAGAATTTCTTGCAGATTAGCTAGAATGTGGCGATCCATGACAGAGTGCCATAGGAACCAATGCCAAGCCATAATAGAAGCGAAAAACTTGGATTCTGTTGTGTCAGCGTATACTGGAAGGCTCAGTGATGCTCACATGGGAGCCACGATCCAGCTAGTGCAGGAAATGCTTGATTGGATTGAGGCGTTTTGCAGTTGGATCGAAACCCAGAGGAGCTACGTGAGAGCTTTGAATAGTTGGCTTCAAAAATGTCTTGTCTATAAACCTGAAGAAACAGCTGATGGAAAAGCTCTTTCGCCTGGAAAACTTGGTGCCCCACCCATATTTGTTATATGCAATTATTGGTCACAACTCATTGACAGGATTTCAGAGAAGGAAGTGGTTGAAGCTATGCAGGCTTTTGGCACAAGCGTACTGCAAGTTTGGCAACAGCACTACTACGAAAGACGCCAGATGATGCTGGCAAATCGAGATATGGAGAGGATGCTAAAGGTCCTAGAGAGAGAGGATCAAAGGATTCACAAGGCATTACGTGCAGTAAACAAGAGACATGCCCAGGTATCAAACGGGAGGGATCTCCTTACTACTGGAGAAATTATCCGTCTCAGCCATGCTACTGAAACGAACAATCCAAACTTGGGACTAAGACATATATGTGAAGCGATGGAGAAATTCACAGATCGCTCTATGAAAGGATACGAGAAACTCTGCATTCGTTGTGATGAATTGAGTCCAACCATGGAACATGCAAATATTTCATAAGCCTCTACCCCGAGCAAATCGCTGTCTGACTCGCTCACACTGTCCTTGAATGTGGACTGAAGCCTTGATCTGCATTCACACTTTGTGTCCCTGCAACCTAGGAAGGGTTTTACTTGTTAAGAGAATGAATGATGTCTTATGGAAAAACTATGGTAATGAAGGACATTAATATTCCAAGTCAGCAGTCAGACTTAGTAGAAGAGGTAACTAGCCAATTACTTTGTTCGTTTAATATTAGGTTTGCAGAAGGTACTTTATATATTACATTGCTGTAGTGAATTTAGTGGTAGAAAATTGCAACACAGGTGATGAATGATGTCGAGTTGATGATGTCTTTGGTAATTCAGAATATTTTCTCACCCATGCTTCTCTGTTCTGAGGCAAAATATCTGGGTAGGTATTGATCACCTGACACAACTAGGAGCAGTAAAAGATCAGACGACAAGCTTGCCATCTAGAACATGAACTATTACCCGGAATTGCCAAATTGCGTGATTACATGCCCTGCATCTGATTCGATCATGGGGATCGAGTGTCGGTGTCACATACAGCTGGTTTAACCGTATTAAAGACTAGCTGATGCAGGTTTTATTACCGAGAAATTTTCATTTTTGATATAAAAGGTTTTGTCGTTTTGATACTATTTTCTTGCCTGAATTATTCTTTTTGTTGTTAGATGATATTATCTCTTTTTTTTGTACAAATTAACTAATATGGAATGCTAAATCAGTTTCAATGTGGGTAACATGTACGATATGACTTCTTCAGTTCTTCCATCATTGCATCATTGTTGGAAGGATTACAAATGCCGCCCTGGTTTGAAATTTGGGTTATATATCTAACTTCGTAAATCGTGTATAATCCTGATCTTTCCTCTTTTTTTTGCATTTAAAATAAGAATACTTGTTCTCCCTTATTTGTGTGAACGATCCATCCTATCAAAACTTGAAGATCAATGCACAAAACTTTCATGTAATTTCTTGTGAGATAATTTTTCTCAACATTATATTATTGTAGAGGTTTGTCCATTTCTTGCGAGAAAAGTTTTCTCCGCATCATATTCTTCGAGTTAGTCCACTAGCCATATCATGTCCTTGACCTCTCTTCTTTCGAATGCTAACATTCTTCGTCCAAGGAGATCGGAACGATAAGAACCCATTTGCTCGTGATAATGTCAAGTATCTTATGTTGAAAATCTGCTTCAAGCCATTTCTATCTGCTTATTAATGGCTTGATGTTGGCGAATGCAATCTTGCATATCTTTCAACGTCATTTGATCTACCACCTTTAAGAAACAGTACATTCCAAGGCTCCAACGAGATATATCTAGATTGGGCCTTGGTTTTGGCGATGATACTAACAATTCTCGACTCATCGATATGGTTAACTTAGGTGCATGGGGCACCTTGGAGCATCATTATTTACGAAACAAGCCCATTTGATTCAGATTCACACTCAACTTCAACATCTTTAGAATCTCTATCTCTCTCTCTCTCTCTCTCTCTCTCTCTCTCTCTCTCTCTCTCCGTGGTCAAATATTAACGCAAGCTAAAGATGATCGTTGATGGTATGCAATGATTAATTGCCATCTCTCTGACGTAGTGAAATTTCCCATGTGGGATACCACTGCCTCGACCAACAGGCTGAAAATCCTTTCATATACGCATGAGAATACGTCTTTGTTGACGTCCCATTGGTGACCCAAATAACTAGGTTCAACGACCCAGGCTCAGCTTACATCGTCACAAGCTCGGTGACCCGAACAACTAGGTTCAGCGACCTAGGCTCAGCCTACACCATCTCAAGCTCGACAACCATAGTCGTATTTGGCATCTGGTTTCATTGGAGCCTCATACTCCCACCACGTTGTCGATACCAACTCCCGTGGTTCATTAACACATTATTAGTGTTTCATTTTCAAAACTCTTTAAGCTTTCCTTTTCAAAACCATTTCGATTTTCATTCTTTCTCGTTGTAGGAATCTGTTTCCATGCAACACCTGACTCTCCACTGGGGTCCCAACTCAATTCATGAAAAAGCATGTGTTTGAAATCACAATTGGGTTTCATGCCCAAAAACAACACACAATCAACCATTTTATTCATTTATTGGGTCTAAAACCCCAAAACCACTCCCAAATGCACTTATTTGGGTTCCGTATTCCTCCATGTCATTACATGGGGAAAACATTATTAACATATGCTTATTGTCCATTAAAAACCCCTTTTCGTTCCATTTTATAATCTCATTTATATATATCAGGGTCAGGGCAAAATCGACAAACCGAATTTCAAGTTCGGTATATCGAAAATCCTTGGTTTGGTACATTGAACATTTTTTGTATACCGAACTCTCCCTGATTCGGTATACCGAAACATTCACGGTATACCAAAACTTCCTATTTCGGTCAACCGGATGATTTCAACCTGTCAAAACCAGGGATCCTGGCTTAATTTGTCAGGATTTCGGTATACCGAATTCAATTCGACATACTGAATTTCTTGCAACCAAGGCATTCCCCTATTTCGATCGACGAAATCGTCGAAAGTGGGAGCCTCGATCGGACCTCCCAAACACACATCACCAATTACCAATAAATCATGGGGTGTAGACCTTTGAGTCTACTTCAAAACCCCTCAAATCATTCATGATTTCATTAACCACACAATCCACACGAAAATCATAAAGGGATGAGACTCAAAACGGCTACTGTAGCCTTCATCCCAAAATCTTGTATATTCCTACCAATTTCCATCCTATCCGCATGATATCTATGTTTTCATGCTATTCAGCTCATTCTCATCAATTCTCTTATTTTTCTACGATTTTACATACATTTTTCATCAGTTTCATGCATTTGACATGATGAACTGAAAGTGTGGAAACGAGGGGGAAAAGAGGGCCGCATACCTCAAGTGGCACTCCGGCGATCTTTCTCACTCACCGGCGAGTCTCTTCTCGCCCCGATGAAGTCTTCTCCACCAATGGACCACATGAACCACCACCTCCTCTGCAGCGTGCCGTTGTTCCTCTCCTTCTTCTCCCTTGCATCTCAGTCCTTCCTCTTCCACTCGCCTCCGTCTCTCTTTATCTCCTCCTCCTCACACGTCGCGCCGGCCGCCCATCACGTCGGAGATGACGGGGAGGCACGGGCCAGCATCGTTGGTGGCACGGGCTGGTGGAGGAAGAAGACAGGGTGGGGGTGAACTCGTGAGTGAGAGAAGGAGAAAAAGAAAGAAAGAAAAGAGGAAAGAACGGGCACGCAAACTAAGGCAACTATGCATCCTCAAATTGGACTCCACATTAGTCTCAAATCACAAGCTAGTGCACAGAAAGCCAACCACAAGCTTACACATCCAAGAAACAACAGATTATTCATTAATAAACCATGTATACAATATTACAATTAATTACATGGTTTACAATTAAAAATGGATAATTAGGCCTAGATTTCACACTGCTTCTGTATTTTTGAAGATTAATCTGAGATCAAGGTATCACCAGTTAAGGATACAAGATTCAAACATTCAGAAGATTGCTTTTCGGACGCGGTACGGGCATTATGAGTTCACAATTATGCCTTTCGTCTTGACCAATGCACCGACTGTGTTTATGGACTTGAAAAATAGGATCTTTAGTCCTTTTCTAGACCAATTTGTAGTGGTGTTTGTGGATGATGTTCTGGTCTATTCCATAGTGTAGACACCCTAATTTTGAGCTCATTTGGTAGCAGGCTCCTCCGGTTAATGCTCTGGTCGCAACCACAAAAACCCTAACTTACACAAGCCCAATTAGGTTAACACTAGCCCACATGACCCAATAAAACACTAAAACCCATTAAAATTCACTGAAAAATAAATAAAACACTTAATCCAGCTAAAATCCACTTAAATCAACTTAAAATTCAATAAAATCCTAATTAATCAAA
>JAMKQA010035940.1:0-13198 GCA_024699735.1 Posidonia australis | reverse complement strand
ATCTCGATCTTTGCATTTAGTCTTGCCATGGCATACATATTAGCATGATTAGAGCATGATCCAGATTTAGCAAACATTCATCAAACCTTTAGCAAGCATTTGGACTAGAAAGACCGAGTTTCTCGGGCGTACGAGGGTGCCTAACACTTTTCTCGTGCGTAATAGGAATCCTTACCCATCCTCTGGTTAGCAGACATCCAGCCATTCCATCTGCATCCCATGCATTCATCCTTTTGTGGTTTTCCTCGTCTTTCCCTAAAAAGACTAGGTGACGACTCCTTTCCTTTTGCCTTTTCTTCTATCCTATCCTTGCGCCTTCGCCATCATGGCATGGCTGTGGTCCTCCCTTCCCCCTCCCTCTGGGTCGGGCACGGTCACACTAATTGTAAGTTTATTCACATCATTAAGTATGCTTTCACTTTTGTTTTTCAATGATGCAATGTTATTTTCCAAATTATTAATTTTTCTTTTCATGATATTCAATTCATTCCTCAAGACATCATTTTCTTTCACAAAAGCTTTATTCTTATTTCCTTTTAAAGTCATTTTCTTTCTCATTTTACTTAATTCTTCATTTTCATTTAAAATCATTTCCTTTTAAAGTTTTTCGTTAATGAAACTTTTATTCAAGCTTTTGTATTTAGCATTCAAGGATTTATGTTTTATATAAAGCTTATTGAATGCAACAAGTAATTTATCAATAGAAAAATCTTCAATATTATCTAGAGATGATATTTCACTAGATGTAGCCATAAAACAAGAATGAGCTACTTCACCATATGAAGAGGAATCTTCATCAGTAGAAGAATCACTATTATCCCAAGTGACTTGAAAGACTTTCTTTTTTTAAATTTTACTTTTATTATTTTTGTTCTTGTTTTGAGTTTCTTTTTCCTTTAAAAAATTTCTTGAACTTACGACTTATAAGAGCAAGATCTTCCTCATCCGATTCGATAGAGGCATTAAGTGCAATTCTTTTCTTTTCTGGAATATTTTCTAACTCTTTTTCTTTCAATTGAATTTCATATGAAGTAAGGTTTCCTATAAGATCTTCAAGGGAATATGAAGATAAGTCCTTAGCTTCTTCTATAGTTGTGGTTTTCTTTTCCCAATCTGGAGTTAGAGATCTTAGAATCTTTCTAACTAATTCACTTTAAGAATAATATTTTCCAAGGGATTGCAAATTATTAGTTATCTCACTAAATCTAATAAATATATCACTAATAGATTCATTTGGTTGCATTTTAAATATTTCATATTTATGTACAAGTATATTAATTTTGATTTCTTTTACTTGATTTATACCCTCATGAGTAACTTCTAAAATACGCCTAGCTTCATGAGAAGTATTACAATTTGAAATTCTATTAAATTAATCTTGACTAATTGCACACAATAAAGTATTTAAACCCTTAGCATCTAATGTTGCTAAATTTTTTCTCTGCTTTGTTCCGTTCCTTATAGTTCTATTTACTAGATGTGTATCCATTTATAACAATGTCTCATAAATCAAGATCAATGGATTTAAGATAGATGTTCATCCTACACTTCCAATAATTATAATTATTTCCATCAAAAAATGATGGCCTATATATATTTTATCCCTCTACAATGTTGAAGTTACATGAACAAGAAGTTATTATCTAGAAGATGGTTAAATCTTTATCCTAGATTAACAAGACTCTAATACCAATTGTTAGGATTCTTAGGCTTCACTAGATGAGGGTGAATAGTGAATTAACGGAATTATATGTAATTTTATTGTTTCTTTAGCAATTTGCAAGTTTTTAAGCAAATGATAAGTAATTTGAATTTAGCTAGGAAAGTTTGATATTAAACTATAGCATGCATAGAAGGGGATGAGAGGCAATGGTTGACACAAGAATTTTATAATGGTTCAGCCTCCTGGGCTTAGTCCACTCCTCAAGAAACCCTCGAGAATTTCCCTATTCCGATCTTATTCCGAGCCAAGATCTTGCTGTTACACTACTTTGACGAACCCTCGTCAAAGCCCCGCAAAAACTACGGATTCCTCTTCTCACAATCGGAGAAGAAAAGACTCAATAAATGAAAAAATACAACACTTACTTTTTACTTCTTACAAATACTTGGCAAGGCTTGATTGTTGGAAATGAAGCTTCTTGCTCAAGTGATGGAGAAATCCGATTGATGATGTGCTTGAAGCTCAATTCAATGGATGTGAGTAGAATACTAGTTTTTAGACATGGAAAGCTCACACAATGGATTCTCAATGAAGCTCTATATGTGAAAGAAGTATTAGTTGTTATATAGGTGAAGAATGGGGGTCTATTTATAGGAAAACATGAGTATAAGAATGTGTCTAACGTCTCTCTAACGTTCACTAACGGCTACTAATTCGGTATGCCGAAATCAAAACGGTCGACCGAAATCTGCAACGATCGAGCCCTTTAATTCAGTATGCTGAAACCTCTGATTCGGTATGCCGATGAATTTTGGTTTGCCGATAAATTTTGGTTTGCCGTTCTGGGTTTCTATTCTGATATTCCTAATCTGCACTTATTTCGGTATATCAAGGAAATTTGGTATGCCGAAAATGCCTTGTTAGCCCTATAATGAATTTTTCAATGAATGGTGGGTTTTGGGGCTAAGGCAATTTTCCTATGGCTCTATGTAAGTATTTGGGAGATAATTACAAGTTCTTAGGAGTACATAAAAATACAAAAAATTATATTATAATAATTACAAATATTATTTAATTTTTCTTCTCCTTTTCCTTCATCTTGAATTCTTCTTGGTGGCACATGGATCTTTTTCTTCTTATAGCTTCCCGTTAAGCTTGATTCTTCTGCGTCCATCATTGATCTTCTTTGCAAATATGAACTAGGAAATATTCTCATAAAACACTTTAGTCTTTTGTTATCATCAAAATTAAGATAAGGCTAATAAAGCCAACAATCTCGACCCACGAACCATAGCCTCGACCTCGTAGACGATAATCCAGGAGTATCATACCTCCAAGATCTAACAAATACTTACCTACAACATCTTAGTCTCTGACCTCAACTTAGGTGGCATGCTTGACCATCCAAGAATATCGTCATATTCCTTGGTCCAGGCCACACGATCCTCTAGTATCTTAGTCTACCACACCAGAAAACCACGAAAAGCTCTTTTCAAAACATTACCACATTTTCCTTAAAAAATCATTTTCAAAGTCATTTATATATCACCAAAATATCCACAAAACCAACACACCTTTTAACCACAATTAAAACAACAAGAATCAACTAAAAATCCACCAAATATAGGTTCAAGGGTCTAATTCGACAAACCAATCCCAAATCGGTATATCGAACCTAAGTTTAGGACTCACACGAAAGAACACAATTAGCATATCGATATGGGTTGGTATACTGAACTTGGATGTTGGGCCAATTTCTCGAGAGTCAAATTGACATACCGAAATGAGTCGATATATTGATTTCTACGTTTAGGGGATTATTAAGAGCATGATCGGTATACTGAAATGAAATTGGCATGTTGATTCTGCCTATTACAGAACATAGGCCAGTCCTAACCCAAAAATCACCCAAAATGGGGACCCCAACTAGTCCCACCACAAGCAACCACAAAATCTACAAAATATCTAAAGCAAAGATGTGAAAACACTCTACAATTTGGTATAAAAATCACTTCGATCCATTCAACATAGTTCAAGATATCAAAAATCAAAGCATGAAGGCACAAATGGATGAACAATACCGAGGCATGCATTATTCCCTAAAATCATGAAATCTCTACTAACCATTCAAATCATGTTAAACCACACATCCACACCATTATCATGCCAAATTAAAAAGGAAAAGACAAGGTGTGCACCTCTTGGGCATTCATAGATATCCTCACCATCGACGACCCAAAATGCACCACCAATGACCACAACCACCCTGAAGCTCCACATAAGTTTGCATGGTCATGGGGACGACGATCGGAGCTCACACCATCTCGAGGGGACGATTGGAGATCCTCCAAGGAAAGGGAGGAGGAGTTCGGCTAGAGACCCAATTCTCACCTCTCTCTCTCTCTCTCTCTCTCTCTCATTGATGGGAGAAGGAGGAGAAGGAGAGAACTCTGGAGCAAGAGGAAGGAGGAAGAATGCTCGCCGCTCATTGCCTCACCACTAGCTCAAGGAAAATGGAGGGAAGGTCACAGAGTCTCGGGCACACTACGCCCTCTTCTTATAGTTGTGGGCCGAAGAAGGTGAACATGTGCACATCTGCACGTCCCACCACCCAGCAATTCCCATGCATCCACCCAACCAATGCCACGAGGCATCCAGCCTTCCACACCAACACGCCCACACATAGGAACACATGTATGGTGCCACAGAAGAAAAACAAGGCACGACACCAAAGCTAAAGTACAAAGTTACTTAATTAATTGCAATAGACATCATGCAAGTAACACCCGTCCACAATAAAATTTATTAAACTGAATAATTACAAGGCAATGGATTTTTTGAGTGTTACAATTTGACTGCGAGCCAACCAATGGTTCACCTAGGAACCAACAGCAGAGAAAAACTAAACCAACTTGAGAGCATACGAGAAAACTCTAAACATGTATCTCCCAAATCTCGATGCCTCAAATACAAATCCACTGAAAATTATAATGTATTTAATCATTTAGACATACACCCAAAAATATCATCGATTTGCTGAAATCTCAACACAACCAAATAAAACCTATCATGTTGTTCGGTGTCAAGCAACCAACATTAGCCTACAAGCAGTACTCGAAGTACACTACACTACCATGACAAGAGTTACCTCAGAAGGAGCTCCCCTATCTTAATTCTTAAAGAACTTTCACAACTGTTCACTCAAGGAGGTCATCAGAAGTGAGACATATGTATATCACGCTCTGACTAACTCATCAGAGTATGTCCTCTCGATGTCCTAAGTCTCAGTACTTGAGTCACCTAGAGTTTTATACCTCCTAACTCTGTCAGTACCTTACACTTGAATCTTAGCCTCAGTCTCGTGATCGACTACCTAAAGCTATCATACCCCCTGGGCCTACCAACACAGTCCTACAACCTCTTGATTTTCAAACCTCAGCCTCGATTTTGTACTCAATCACTCAGAGGTATCATCATTCCCCATGATCCTCCAACACAACCCTTTAATCTATTAGTTCCCATAACAAATAAGTGAAAAATCCTTTTAAAACTCTTTTCATCATTTTCCAAAACTTTTGAAAAAAAACATTCAAAAATTACTCAAACACTAGAACATACACCAACAAAAATAAGGCCATCACTCCAAGCCCAAAACGCAAGGCCAAAATGCATGACTCTACTATGATGACTCTGTCTTCAAACAGAGCATTCAGAGCCAAACTCCACACATCTAGGAATCTCCAAGATTCCCAAATAAACCATAACAAAAAATAAATATGTAAAACATTCAACAATTCCACTCAGAAACAGAATAGTGGAAAAACTACTATAAACATCCACACATACTAGGTAGTTTATAATCCATAAAATTTTGCATAATATATCAAATTCAAGATCTCGAAATTATCTATTCAATGCATCTAAATTTATTGAAATCCAATAGCCGTAAGTCAAGTTATGAATAAAACAAGACAACAATGTCAAGCAATGGTTGATTTACAACAAGAGAATCTTCTTTCAATCAACTCTTACACTCACATATAAATTATTAATCAAATCAGAAATCTCACTTACGTTTCAAGCATCAACATATATATTGCATGCATCCAAAGTCACAAATCTAATCTACATCCTAAGTTCTCGATAAAGTATGTACTTTGAGTCCAAAGTACATGAACCTAACACCCACGCCAATAACTTATGCTCGCCAAAACTTTGTTCACAGTCTTTCACTCTCTTCCAATCACGGCCAAGCTACCCAAAGCCCCAAATAGTGGCCAAACAACACAGAGAAACCAAATTAGACACATGTAGAGGGAAAAAATGGGAGATTGACCAATCGAAAATCCAATCACAAGCTTATCTCCACAATCCACAATTGCCCAACTGCAAAGGGGAGGAGATCATTGATGTCAAATTTCAATATACTACCATCTTATGTAGTACTTCTGCAAGTACGGGTCGATCCCAAAGATAATAGAGTAACATAGTAAAGATTAATTGTCAATTAATGATGGATGAAGGAGATGGATTAAAGATATCAAATTGGAGTGATTATTAAGAGTTGATTGATTTTAAACACTTAAAAAAATTTCAAAAGAAAAGAGAACCAAAACTTTAGAATCAATTCATGTAAATACAAGATGCATGACTAAATCTACTCTTTATCTCTCTTCCTGATTTAAATAGTTTAACTTAATGACTTTTATCCTAACAAATATAATCTATATGCAATGCACCATAGAATATCAAGTATTAGATAAAAACACACAAATTAAACTAAATCCAATGATATATATTTGATCTAAGATTATACACATGATCCCCAATTATTCCTTCCTAAGTACAAACTAAAAAGATGTAATTAATATTAGTCTATCAAATTTTATCGATACAACAGATATTCATGCAATATACATCTAGCCTAAATAATCATGACATTAAAACATGAGAAGATAAAGAGAGATTTAATCACAAATCTGAAATTTACAAGAATTTCATCTAAATCCTAGATTTAGAAATTAATTGTACATGGAAATAATAGAAAACAACAACTTAAATATAGGAATTGAAATAAAAGACATAATTGAAGAGAAAATGAAGTTTTATTGATAGAACCTGAGATTACAGCATGGGGAACACTTGAGGCTCTCCAAAATAAGAGAAAAAAAGTCTAAGCCTAAAGAATGGAAGATTATCCCATAGATCTACAACGATGGTCCGTTATGGACTTACAAGGCATTTCTTACGTCAAAAACAAATCTAAATACAAAATTTAAATTATGATTTCAAATACTAAATATTTACAACTTAACATCGTAATGACGAAAGACCAAGTCAAAAATCTGACCTACGGGTGCTTGGGAGGCGCCACTTGTGCATTCGCCCAAATAATCTAGATTTTTATCTATTTTGTGTTGGTCATTTAAATGATATTTTCCTAAGTCTTTAAGCATATGAAAATTTAGATTTGAATATTCAATTTGATTCCACATTCTTTATGCAAAATTCTTTTCTTTTTTAGTTCAAATATAATCTGAATTTAAATTTAGATTTGAATTCTTTGCACATTTATTCTTTTCCTATTCTTTTTCTAATTTTTTTCTGAATCTTCAGATACTTGCAAAATTTACACAAAATATCTCAAAAAATATTATTTATATACAAAATAAATAAATATAGGACATAAAATAAGTAACAATAATATGCTCATCAATCATCAGTGTTTCCTCCTAGGTTGCAGTGACCACCAAAGTCAATCTTCACATGCACAAGTTATGAAGCCTTCTCCTTGATATCTCCTTCACTCTCTCGACTCTTCTCCTTCTTCCTTTTGTCTTCTTCTTCTTCTCGTTCTCTCTCTCTCTTTTCTGACGATGACGAGTGGCTTTAAAACGGGCAGACTGCCCTCCATAAATAGTCCTCACTCTACAAGGCAAAAAGCATACATGGTAAAGCATTTCCCACATGCATGCTCCATCTTATAAATCCAAGAGTCCACTTGCTCCACCACAACATTACTTGCACCATAGTAGTATGCTTTCATCCCACATGTGTTGGAGTCTAAATCATGTTTAATCAAAATCACGTAAGTCACTAATGATTATTAAGATCCAATTAAGTCAAGATTACTACTTTCTTCAATTAACATTAAACTCCACACATCAATAATACATTCTATCATCATTCATAAATCATAACCACAGTCTTTATTTAAATTGTTCTTTGATCAACTACAAACATCAATATAAAGCTAAGTAAGATACTAAACACCCATACGAAGCTCGCTACACTCTTAACTCATGGAAAAACTCAAAACGTGCTACTAAAACGCACCTCCCAAATGTGCAAGCGACACGTGCAACTCCAAGGTCACTGACGTTACAACTTGGGATGGCTTTTTTTCTTGCCTATGTATGGTACCTCACTCACAATCTTTGAGGGGACATTTGGGTGCAACAATGGAGAATGAAGAAAAAAGCGGGAAAACCTATGGAGAGGATTTAAGTATATAAACAATGGCGACGTCGGACTTGGGGCTACACCTCTTTGATTGGAAGGATCAAGGAGGTGCAGATTGGTTGTGGTAGTTGTGTTGACCATCCAAGGTTGGGGACACTAGTGGGGTTAGCCAGTTTGCTCTCTCTGCACCTCTTAATTGTGTTCGCATTGGTGACCTACAAGGTGTTGGAGGTGGAAGAAGGGGTTGGATGTTTTTTTTTTCAAAATTTTTATTTCAACTTTAAGATTTTCATAAGTTTATCATATTGGCAATTGATATTGCAAAAGTAGTCCTTCTAAGCATGGATAGCAATTTTATATAGATCCCTAACAATTATAATTTTATGTTCAATCCTTGGAAAATATTCAGTAAGTAGTTTCTATGATTGTACCAACTTTACTACGTAGACCTTCATTTATCATAAATTGTTATTTAAAAGAATATTGTTCATAAATACTTCAAAATCTACACAACTAGGATGCAACCAATGTTGGTGATTGTAGATACCTTAATTTTACGGTCATTTGACGGTTGACTTCTTTAGAAGAGTGCATGATGAGACATTTTTCCAACTTCGGTCCTTTTCCCACACTCTAAAACCAACCAAAAACTCTAAACCCAAGACCCAATTTCACCCAACCAAGCCAATAACCTAAACCTCCCACCTCACCCTATCATAACCCAACTAAGCCTCCCACCTCACCCTCTCCCTCCTTTCCACCCAACCAACACCCATAGCCTCACACTCTCAGCCCCTGCCAGTGCAGTCTTCTCCCACACGAACCCAATTTTAACCTGCAACCGATCCTCCTCTCGAGACACAAAAAAACCAGAACCACCCCCCACGTCCGAACAGCTACAGACCCATCAGCCCCAGCCAGCCCATACCACCCCGTGCTCTTCTCCACTTAGCCTCTCCTTCACCACACCAGCCGGACCTCTCCTTCTTCCCAACGAATAGCCTCCACACACCAGGACCCAATTATTAACTGCAAGATCCATAGCCTCACCTACAGCTCCTCCACAGTGGTCCTCCCTCCTCTCAACCTTCTCCACGTCCCAGCCATCACCTTCCTCGATCACCAACCTAGCCTAACCTCCACACGAACCTAATGAGCCAGCATCTACTTCCGACCTTCTTCCCCTAGCAACAGCCACTACCACCTCAGGAAAAGCTTCACCTCTGTCCTCCTCCTTAACCCAAAACCCAGCACCACCTCCTATGTCCTCCATCCTCACCAGCAGCCATCATCCAAGCCAAACGACACCACCAAGCCACATCCTCCTCCACACACAATGCAACAGCCACCATCCAATGCAACGTGAAAAGAGAGAGAAGAGAAGGAGAGGGAGAGAGTTCTGAACTGACAGAGAGGGAGAGAGCAACCCTTCCTCCGTCCCCAAGCCAGACCCATCGTCCTTCTCTTCCTTCACCTCAAGAACCCATCACCACACGTAACCTCTCCCCTGTTTATAAATGCCTGACATCTTCCTCTTGTATTCTTTCGTGGTTCCACGTGCCTTGTCATCCATTTATCATGTTTTTGGGTCTGTCAAGGCATGTTTAGCATGTGACGATCTGTCAAGGCATGCCACTCCTTTCCTCTCCTCCTCCCTTGCTCCCTCGTCACCCCACAGGTCCATCATGGCTGTCCAACTACTTCCATGGCTGGAGGAGGTCACGTGGTCCGGCGAGTTCATGCAAAGGAAGGAGAGCGTGTGTTTTGAGCCTCCAACCGGATTTTCAATGTTGCCTTCCAAGTTTGATGTTTAGGGTCTGTTTGTGCATAAATTTTGACAAAAAATAAAAATTCCAGAGTCAACAGGATTTATCAGGAAATGGAAAGTAAGAGAAACTGATTTTCTATTGACCAAATTTTCTACTGTTTGTGCCTATTCAGGAAAACAAAGGAAACTAGAATATAAGTGTTTGTACTTATCAACAGATTTCAAAGTAAAGCAGATATTGATAATTTCATAATTATTAACTTAAAACTCAATCAAATATCTCTCAAAATATAAATTTGAGTCATACAAAAGGTCAAATAACATTATAAATTCTTAGAGGCGAAACTTCATCAAATAATATGTCTCAAATCCTATTCATCTGGTCTGCAGGTTTAGGCGAAACTTCATCAAAGGAGTTGGTAGGCTTGGCTCCAGGCTTCAAGATTTCAATTGTTTTGATAGGAGGGGATATAAAAAAGGTGAAACAACAAGGGAACTTCATTTTTTCATGGGAACTGTCTTCTTTCCCAAAATCATATTTGTATATATTGTAGACAAATTTTGCAACCGTTCCTGAGCCACCAACCATAGTTCATAGTATGTATAGATAGAAACTTTGGAATAGTTTACTAAGATAAATTTGCAGAATTGTATATAACGATTCTTGTTCACCATCGGAGTCGATAAAGAACAGAGAAGTTCTGTTACCTCGCGACTTCTGAAGTGGTTGGCGGTGGATGGGCACGGAGGTGGAAGTGGAGGGCGTGGAGGACCTGGACAGTGCGGAGGACGGTGGAAGACCTTGACAACGTGGAGGAGGACGACGCGGATGTAGAGGTGAAGGTGGAGGGAGTGGAGGACCTGGACGGCGCAGAGGACGACGGAAGACCTGGACGGCTGGAGGAGGAGGGCGTGGAGGAGGAGGACCTAGACGGCGCGGAGGACGACGAAAGACCTGGATGGCGTGGAGGAGGAGGACGACGTGGAGGACGACGAAAGACCTGGATGGCGTGGAGGAGGAGGACGACGTGGAGGTGGAGGTGGAGGGCGTGGAGGACCTGGACGGTGACGACGGTGGAGAGGAGGACGACGGGGAGGAGGAGGATGGCGACGAGGAGGATGACTGCGGGGAGGGGGAGGACGGTGGGAGAGGGTTTTCATGAGGAGGAGAGGGATTGGGGTATAGGTTAAGAAATCTGGTGAAATTCCATGGGAGAGGGGGGAAAATGAAAAATATTGGGATTTAAATACTCTGGAAAGTAAAGGAAATAAATTTCCTTTGAAATCATTTCAAATCAAATACACAAACACTATCATTTTAGATGGTCAACAGGAAATGAGTTTCCCGTCAAATCATTTCCTGTACTTTCTGGATGCACAAACCCCACCTTAGTGTAGCTTGTTGAATGCTTGCATTGTCCTTTTTGTTGCGTGGTTTGCCTGGGGAGAGGTGATGAAGGAGGATGATTTGAGCAATATCCTGGAACACGTCCCGATTGCGTATGTGACATGCGCAGGTTCATCAAGGACTGTGGATGCCAAACCTAACCCAGTCTTAGCTCCCGGACCTATGTTTCTTGGTTCATGATCGTTTTTAATCCATGATCATGCGTATACTTTGTTCCTAAGACGTCTAGTTTCTCTATTTTCATGCATCCCATACGTGTTTCATTTGTGCATTTCTCTCGCCTTTATGTATTCATTTGTGATTGTAATTGTGCATGTTTTTGTCTAGTTTTCTTTATCTTTTGTGATTCTCAGTCATTGGCCTTTTGATTTTGGTTCTTAACTTGTTTGGGTTTGGCGTTGGTAGCTGGCTGTCTGAGCATATCCTGGAAGTGCGCACAGAAGCGTTGGCGACCTGTGCGGTTTTGCCAGGACCAGAACCTTTCAACTTGCCTTTGGCCCTTCCATGTATATCATATTTAGTTTCTACCTTGCTTTGACGCATCTTAGGCTTGCGTATTTCATGTGTGCATGTTTTCCTTACATTTTAAGCCCATGTCATTCATGTTCATGACAAATCCCTGCATGCATCATATCTATCATTTACCCACTTGTATTTCACTCTCCCATCCCATGCCATTCTATATTTCATGATTACACTTCATTTGCATATCATATTTGTTTGTTTCATTTGCGTTTCATTTACATTGCATATTTCTGTTTCATTGCATTACATATTTAATCATCATAATATTTTCTCCTCACACATAATTTGCACCATTTATTCACTTGGCACTCTCATTTCAGCACACCCATCATCGCATTTCTACATTGTTTATCTTCGCATTATCCATCATGCACCCACTTACCCAGTTATCATTTCTTGTCATTTTAGGTCCATTGCATCTTATTTGCGTTCTTGACGCATATCATCATCCATCATGCATGTCATTTGCTCATTTATTCATTTCATGTCATTTTAGATCCATTGTATCTTACTTATGCCTATGGTCCATGCCCTCATGCATGAGACATCTCATTCATTCATTTAACACTTTGTTATGCAACACACGCTTTGTTATGTTTGTCTTGCCATTCATCTTTGCATCATTCATCTTGTCTATCATTTCATGTTTCATCATTCATATCACTTATCATTTGATGTCATGCATCATGCGTAAATGGATTCATCATGCATCATGGTATCCATGCATTGCATTTAGAGTGATAACGATTACTATGTCGGATCTTTTTGACCGACGATCTAAGATTCACATAGTGCTTCTAAGCATTAGACTACATCATTTTCGCCTCACTCATATCACTTACATCAGTATAGCACATGACATACATCCATTTTAGACTTAGCAAGTATTTATGATCATTTGCATTTGACGACACATAAGCAAGCGAAAAGTCTAAAAAGATCGATTTCTCAGGCACATGGGGTTGTCTAACACTTTCCTCATGCGTAACAGGAGTCCTTACCCTTTCCTTGACTCACAATGACTAATGTGTTGCATCCATTAAGCACTGAGCATGCACACACATTCAAACATACATTTGCATTTATTTTCTATTGTTTTTCTCATGTTTTATCACATCTGGTTTTCTTCGTCTTTCCAGTTTCAAAAAATTAAGTGGCAACTTCATTTTGTCCTTATTGTTTCTTTTTTCTTGTTTCGTTTATTGTTTTCGGGTCAAGTATCTTTCCTTAGATTCACCATCTTCATCGTGACCCTTTTAGTTCTTCACGTGTTTCCCTACGCGAAGGTCACATGGTCACGGTTATGAATTGTAATTATGAAACAATCATAAACACATGTAATCACGATTATTCTAAAGTCTAAAATTTAGAC
>JAMKQA010035559.1:0-17085 GCA_024699735.1 Posidonia australis | reverse complement strand
GAAATAATAGGATATTCAGAAATTCTTGTAGTGATGCTTATGTTATAATTTGTGATATTATTTATTTCATGAACCTCTGGATAGACAACCTTGTTGCAGGTTTTGAGAAGGAGGAGATGAGGCTCCTTATGTCAGCCATTGCTGCTCAGCCAGCTGACTCCTCCAGCCTTTCTATCCCTTCCTCCTCCAGAGTTCCCTCTGGAGCCGACTCTTTGCCCCTTGATGACTCTGGAAGAGGCTCCCTTCCCCCTGAGGGCCTTTGATGCTTCCTTTGATAAGCATTGCAGCGTTGTCTACTTGGTGGTGTATCATTTGGACATTGATTTTTGGGTTGTTTGCCTTCGGTGCTGTAATATTCTATACAATACTATGTTTTCTTATTGGGTGTTTAAAGCCGATGAAATACATATCTAAACTTTTACCCAAAAAAAACATTTACCGTGATATTTATCATTTTAAAAATGAAGTGATTTTGAAATTTATATGTCAATAAACAATGTATTCATAGAATCATATTTTTACAAGTTATATAATATGAAACCATTGAATTTTTGTAAATCAAATTATTAAGCTAGAAGTCTTGGATTGACTTGTTTTTTGATTTATAGCCTTTGTAGAAAATTTGGATCAATATCTAATGTATAGAGTTTTTATATAATCAATACATAATGAAGTATTCAAGAGGTTTTAAAAGGGATTCACTTCAAACAAATCTATATTTCCCTATATATAGGCCAATTTTCTATAGGATCCATCTCTAGTTAAGATAAGTAGGACTTTGAATCTCTTAATTTGAATCTTATGGTAGATCTAATGGAAAGATAGTTATAGTAACTACTTTCTTATTTAATGGAATTTTTTTAAATTATTGTCATTAAAATGGTAGTTACTGAGATGAAGATGGATGGTTGAGATTAAGGATCCTACTTATCTTAAGTAGTCAAATGAGGCTCATCCTTACATTTGCTATCTAAGACCTTTTATCATCTACTGTTAATTTTGTATATCATGTTTCAGATTTAAAGTTAGTTTAAACATTGCTTATGATATTTTTTAGTAACTAAACTGTTGACATAGCATTTAATTGTTTCTATCCCTAAAATTACGCATGTTGGTTTTAATCTATCTTATTTTTAGGACAAAACAGTTGAGATTGATATTTATTTGCTATGTAACAAAATTTTGTGTCTCAAAATTTACGGCAAGAAAGATTTTTAGTTTCCATTATTATTCCACATTTCACCCACATCTGTTTTTTTTTTTAAATCTTCCTTGTTTTTAGGACATAGTAGTTAGGTAAATATTGAATACCCACGTAGTAGTTGGGAGCAATATTTAATACCCATGTAGCATGTATGTTAATTGTATTCTTCTTATTTCCTTTTTTATTTTATTTGTTTGAATTTGTTTTTCAAAAGGATATTCCATGTGTCATATTTGATATTTAAACTATCCTTTTATTTGCATGTTTGCTCATTCACAAGTATTGTATGGTATCATTTTTTGTCAAAATCAAATACTTTGTTCATAGAAGAAGAAGGCATAAATATATATTTTTAAGTTTCTTGTATTAGTTGTTTGCATGTTGAATTTGAATTTAAGCGTGTTCAGAATTACAATTAATTATTTTTTGAATTTAAAAATTGATTTTAATAATGTTTTATGAATGTTTATGTGGAAAATAATGCAAAAATGATTTACTATCTGCAAATAGTTGTAATTTTATTATAACAGTTTTAGTATTAGTTCTAAATATAAAAATTAAAATTTGAAAGGAAAATAGAGAGATTTTCACAATTTTGAGAAAGCCAAACTACCCGTGGCATTTGGTTTGGGTCTAGTTTCTCGAACTACTCCAAAACTTAGGGTTGTGCTTTTTTTTTTGGAGATTTATGGATTGAAAGTTATACTGGTTTACTTATTTGATTATTAATTTAGTTCTAGTAAATGCAAGTAAATATAACATAATACTACATTACTTTAGTATTAGTAAAACTAGAATATTTTTTGTTTAAAATAAAAGTTTCATATCATTCATTTCCAGTGATTGTACATAACATAATATAACATTACTTTAGTATTAGTAAAATTAAACTTTTTTTATTCAAAATAAAAGTTTAAATTCATTCGATTTTGCGGTATTTTGAAGTCGCTCTCCAATGCTTCTCCCATCAGAAGATCTTGTCCAATTCCTCTTCCTCCTTATCTCAACAATAGTTGTTGTTTTTCTTTTTTTTTTTGTAGTGCAAAAGGAGGGTAAGCCCTTAAGTGTGTGTATTACCATAATCAAAACATTTACACTTTACAATAGGTCGAACCAAGAGGTCCACCAACAAGGAAGTCAAAAACAAGCCACCCAACAAATAGGTCAGCCTAAACACACACTAAGTCGGAAATAGCTTCAGCACATTACAAGAACTGGCCATGCCCAAGTTTTCTTTTAGCTCAAGCAAGCTGAGAACATGGTTCCACAAGACCTTTGACGTCCTCGAACAGTGAGACTTATCAAAAATACGTCAGTTCCGTTCCTACTAGAGGTTGTAAACCACAGCAGCAATTGTGCGCAAGAAACGGGAACGAAGAGAGACTGGCTGGCTTTGAAACCCTCGCATCACCATAGCTTCCACCGAACCAAGCAAGGAGACGCGACAATAATTGGCCGCAAAAATCAAAAACTGGGAAGAGAAAGGACAAGCGAAGAAGAGATGCTCCAAGTCCTCATACGTGCCATGACTGAGTTCGCATCGTGACACTAACACCAAACCGTGCTTTCGAAGTTGATTCTGTGACCGCAACTACTCGAGTAGCACCAGCCAAAGCGTTGACACATGCCTCGGTGCCCGACCTGTGAACCAAACTGTGCGTGCCCAAAGAACAATCAGACCACAGGACCTGACAGCCTCCCAAGCAGATTTGGAAGAGAAACCACCTTCAGGGTTAGGGATCCACGATAGCGAGGGCCTAGAAATAAGATCAGCAACAAGGAGCCTAACAGACATGAAACTCTTCCACACCCATGAAGGGCATTGAGACACGCGAACCTCCCACAACGAGGCATGAACTAGGTACTTGGCCCACATCCACCGAACCTAGAGCACTTCATTCCCCGAGATTAACCCCCAGTAGCACTTCAGAAGCATCACACAGTTAACATCCAAGAGACGTCGGAATCCCAGACCACCCTGGTCCAACAGTCGGCAGCAGGAGTCCCAGCCAACAACGGGGATACGCCCCAGCTGCCAAAGGAAGTGAATGGACAGTCGCTTCAAATCCAAAATGACAGAGACTAGAAGCCGGAACACAGCCATCCAATGCAGTGAGATCGTGGATAAAACAGACTGGATCAAGGTGCACCGACTCGCAAAACTCAGATGACAACCCTTCCAATTCGCTAGCCGACCATGCACCCGAGCAAGCAACGGCTAACAGAGCTCAATAGTCACCCACTTCAAGGAGAGGGGAAGGCCCAAGTATCGGATGAGAAACTACCCAATAGGAATGCCGAGCATCGATGCCAAAGCCACAGAATCAGCCAAGGAACCACCAGACAACACCATACTCTTAGCAGGGTTTATGCTCAGATCAGAGTAGGAAGCAAACCAAGTAAGCACGCCACGAACCCTGGCAGTTGAAGCACCATCTGCCTGTGAGCAAATGAACAGGTCATCGGCAAAAAGAATGTGCGATAGACGCACCCGACCCATGACCAGAGGACATATGAGCCCATCTCAGACGGCATTTAGGAACATCCGAGAAAGGGCCTTCATGGCTAAAACAAAAAGATATGGGGCTATCGGGTCCCCTTGGTGCAATCCATTCAACGACTACAAAGGCTTGGACGTCTGGCCATTGATGCTAACCCGGAAAGTTGCACGGAGCATGGAGCAAATCAGGATGCACTAGTGAGCACCAATCCCCATATATCGAAGAACCTCCAAAAGGAACCCCTAGTCCAGAGTATCGTATGCCGTCCAGAGATCCATTAGACACACCATCTTCGGGACTCCTTGACCAACATGAAACCTATTGACGACTTCATGCGCCAGAAGAAACGCATCTGAAACTGAGAGCCCTTGCACAAAAGCATGCTAAGCAGGACTAACAAGCGTGGGTAATAGCTCTCGCAATCGACACGCAAGAAAGCACGCAATAGTTGTTGTTGTCCTTCCGATTCTTATGTTTCGAGCTAGTAGATTTGTCCTTCTTCATGTTCCTACTTGGTGTTCCTACTCCTAATGGTGTTGTTCTTCTTCACGCATGTCTTGTTCCTCTATCATGTTATCAGCCTCAAGGACATCTCCCCCTCCCTCATGTATGTTGCACTGATGACCAAGGATGTTGAGGTATTTGACCGAGGATGGAGGTTGCAATATATCATGAAGTTGGAGGAAGTAGCGACAGCGAACGTGAGGTTGGAGGTGGTGGCGACAACCAATGCAAGGTTCGAGGCGGTGACGATGAACGTGAGGTTGGAGGGGGTGGTGATGGCAAACTCGAAGTTGGATGTAACGGTGAATTGCAGGGGGTGGAGCAATGGTGGATTGCAAGGGACGATGATGGTGCATTGGCCTAAGAGGGAGAGGGTTGTTGGACAAATACAGTTGTTTTTTTAAGAAAGGGGAGGAGATTTTAAAGAAAAAAGAAATTAGGAATGATTTCCATAACTCCTAGTTAAATAAATGGAATTCTTATTTTTTCTTAAATTCTAATCTAATGTAGATGAGTAGCTGTGATTTATGACCTTACATAACTTATGTAAAGATGGACCTTTCTAGATATTAACTCGCTCTCTTTCTCTCTTTCTCTCTCTCTCTCTATCTATATATATATATATAATTATCTTCTGCATTTTTATATTAAAAATAAAATAAAATAAAATATTATCTTTAGTTTCTAGGAAAAGCCCCCGTGAATACTAGGATTAGAACTGGGAGAATTGGTTGTTATTTTTCAATGAATTACAAAGGAAAATTTATTTCTCCCCTTGGTCAACAAGACAATTCGATCTTATGTAACTACGTACCTAATTAAATTTCATCATTTTTCTTGGATTATCGTTTTCATCGTTTGATAGTAAATTGACATTAAAATCAACAACCAAGGAATCTTATAGATTAATATAATTTCGAGAAGAAAGATCCGCACAAGATTATAAATCAGTCCAATGGTTGATGTTACACTTGTATAGAAAATTGTATTTGACATCATTATCTGTCATCTGTCGACCCAGTACATGGACGCTGGCCCGTTCCATTGCACATTGTTTTTGCAATTATCTTCATTTTCTGGAAAATAAATAAATGAAATTGACAAACTATGTTATATATATACACGTCCACATAGCTTTCATCCACCACTTGTCTGAAATAGGTTTACCAAATAACAGCCTCCAATAAAACTAAGAACAATTCTAATTCTTACGATCAAGTGACTTTTAATAAATTCAAAGCTATGATTTTTTTTTTTTGAAATTAAGTATGGATTCTCATGGGTACAAACTTTCTAGAGCTTCGTCATATACTCCTTTTTCCGTGTGATCTCGTACAACCACAAAGAGACTTCACCACTAGACCAAGTAGCTACAGACTAGAATGAAAGGTGAAATTATAGTTATTATTATTTCACCTTTCCACTAGAATTACTAAACTAATGTAACTAGGTTGAAATAGACATTGTAAGTCTATGCAAATTTTTTGTCGACCTATTCTGCATTGTTGTTTCTAGAATTTGTTTACATTCAAATAGGGGCAAACAGGAAAAGAATGCTAACACTCTCCAAAACATCCTAGGAAAATCACTACCACATCGTCCACTAGTATCTAAGCTCGTGCTAGACTCCTTTTTTAGTAGGGTTGTCAATAGATCGTGTGTAATCCATTAATCCATCCGATCCAATTCATTCACTTAGGATTTGAATTGGGAAAAATACAAGTATATCATTCAAAATAGTCAAAAATACAGATTTACTATCATAAATTTTGAAAGTTAAAGTATGCCACTGTACTGTCTTTTTTGTGTGCACATATGCCATTATTGTTATTTGATGGGTTAAAAAAGTAACTTAGATCTCGTTTAGAACCTCTTAAATGTCGAAATGAGATTCTATGGTTTTTTCATAAGCTGGCTTTTGAGAGTTTTTGTAGAAATTAGATTTCAGATTACTTATGAAAATCTTGTTTGGTAAATAAAGATTCCATTGGTAGTAGTTAGAGTCTACAAATAGTTAATTTACATATGTATCCTCTTACAAACCCTCCTCCTTCTAAATTGATAGTAATATTGTAAATACCGATGACATTTCTAAGTAATTAATAAAAAAAATAAGGCTAGTAACGTAATTACATATCTTATTCATCTAGCTTCCATCAGAAGTTTCCTTCAGTCATTTTTTGGAAAACCATAATTTTACCATGGTTTTCCTTATCTAAAAGTTGTAGCTTATGTGAGAAGTGGACTTTCCAAGACCCTGTTTGAAACTACTTCTAAGATTTTTCATAATTTATCAGAAACTAACCACCTAAAAGTCACCTAAAAGCAGTTCCAAATGGGATCTTAGATTAATTAAGAAGCCAACCAAAGTGTATAAAAAGACTAGCCTCCACAGAGTTACCGAAAAGGTAACTCCTTTGTTAACTCTTCTCTCCTTGGTAGTTGTGCTTCTGATGGTGAAGATAGTGTCGAATAAGGGGAGAGTAGGTGGGGAAGGGAAGTAGAAGTTGACGAAAGGATGGAGATTAGGATTTTGCTTTGAGTAGGGGAAGAGTATAAATACGAAATAGGTTTAAAAGTTATTGATGTCAAGAAATATTCTATTAAGTTCAACTCAGAAACTAACTTGATGGTATATGTGTATTAAAAAAGAAGTTTCAGTGGTATACTAACTTTTAAAATTTACGATAGCGAATCCTTATTTTTAACCGTTTTGGATGATATACTTGTGTACTTTCTTGTTAGACCTTAATTCGTTAACCCAAAATCTTAAAGGGTAGGATCATGGTTAAAACATATCATTCCACCCGTTAACCAGTTAATCCATTTGGTATTTTAATTAATTTGAACTAATTCTAATACTAAATATTTAACAAACTAATCCTAATCCAAACTATCTAAAAGAGTAGATTGACTAAAACCTAACCCTAACTCTAACTCTCCAATGCACCACCAATCAGGGTACTCGACCACTCTCTTACCCTCACTCTTCAACCGCCTTCACCTCCACCTTTAGCAAGTAGCCATTGGCAATGCACCTCCACCTCCAGCGCGATAGTGAGTAGATGTCAACAATGCACCTCGCTCTCTAACGACGACCTCAATCTTTAGCGAGTAGACATCAACCTTCACCTCCAATTCGAACGGCAACAAGTCCAGCTACCTCATCCACCTTGAGTGAGTAGTTGTCAGCCTCCATCTCCAACAATAGTCACCACCCATGTCTGACTCTGTAGCCACCACTTTTAGTGAGTAGTCACCACCTCTGTCTCTCCACCTTCCACCACGGCAACCACCACTCATGTTTAGCTCTCTAGTCGTCTTCACCTTAGCATCTCCACTCTCTAATCACAACCATAGCGTTTGAGCACTGCTATCTCCGTCCACCTCCTCCAACTTTAATCATGGACATGGCACCTACAAAGGTATGTGGTCTACATACTTTTTTTTTATTTAAAAGTTTATTATATGGGAAAAAAAAATTAACTTATTGTTCTTATTTGATTATAGTATTATATGTTGAGTTAGTGTTGAATAATGTTATATATTTCGTATCTTAATTGATTAGATGTTAATCTACTGTTATTTAAAAACTTATAGATTTTTGAATTCATTAAGTGAGTAAGCTTGTATGAAGCATTGTATAAAGCATTTTTAGACAAAGATGATGCAATTCGACCTTTGCTATTGTATAAAATTACTAAAATTTTAAAAGTAGTTTTTTTTATTTTTTAAATAAACAATTAACCTATTTTAACCTGTTATCCTGATTCAATCCATCTTTTTGAAATGGATTGTATTGGGTTACGCGTTAAGAATTGCAAAAAAACATATTATCATATAATCCGTAATTTGTTAGAAAGAAACGGATTGGATAATGCATTGGCTTCAAACCTAATCCAACCTAATCCGCCGACAGCCTTAATTTTTAGCAAACGGATTGACCTTTTCTTTAGTGTTTCTTATGCGTCGACTGCGGCAATTTCTCTCATCTTGATCCATTTGTCCAAGATTAGGGCCCTGTTGTTGAATTGACTACTGGCTCGTTACCCATCATCCATGACACGCATTGGCTAAGCATGCAAGTTAGAGATCATCCAGATGGTAATCGCCTAATGAATAAGAGATGGGTACATGCAAGAATTAATGAAGATTGGAGAGAACTTGGTTCACTGTTGAATTGTACCGCGGAAATTTAATGCAGAGCTCTATCAGCCATCAAGAGAGTGCAAGTGGACGGCGAGAGACGAAGCAAATTTAAGGCTTCCAATCTAAGCCACGTTTTAAAGCAACGAATCACAACAAAAGCAAGATTAGAAAAAAAAAAGAGAGGAGGAGATTGAAACCGAAGAAGAAATTGAAGATGAGAACAAATGCGGTAAAGGAAAGCGGCTCCCGTGCAAGCCTGCAAGATAAGGGAGACTTGAACTTTCCAGGGTTTGCGTGGAGTGAATTGTCTAGTCATGTTGCTTATTCTTGTCCATTTTGTTCTTTCAAACTTGATTTCCTGCAGCTGAGTTGGAAAAAATATGCTGGATCTGCCTAATCGGCACGCTAGAGAGGAAATGTGGGAATGGGATTAATTTCAACGGACCGGGGAAGTAATTAAAGCGTAAGTTTCGACTCAGTAGTCCCTCTGTAGTCGTAAGTTTCGCATGCAAGAAGACAAAATCATGCGACGAAAATTGTACCGTCCGCACGAGAGGGAGACTGATATTTTTCCTGGACCTACCGCCTTGAATTTGTGTAAAACTTGTGAACGTGTACTACTTACTACGTGACCAATAAGAGAATTAGGGTAATGGGAGGGTAACCTCCGCGTTGAAATCTTCGCTATTAAGTTAAGCTTCCTCTGCGATGAGCTTCGACTTTCGATTGTGTTTTCTATATATTATTGTAGTATTCTTCTGTTAGGACTTGGATGTGGCAGCATGACTGGACAAGATTCTCCAGAAAACAAGTACAGAGGTCATGAGTTCAACTCAGAAAAATTATGATACCACCACCATTCAAGGCACTTCAATCTTGAGTGAAAAAAAGAGAGGAGCTTTTGTCATGAACCAGAATATGGTCTAATAATCGAACAAGATTCTTATGAAAATAAGAAAGATCATGATACCACTCAAATGAGTTAGCTAGCTACTGTAAAAAAAAGGAAAAACTCAATTAATTACAACTTATCTATCAATCATTAATATATATAAAGGAAGTTTCATATCTAGTTCCATACTCCATTATAATAAAAATGCTGATGATAATTTATTTATGGAACATGCGGTTTGAAATGGAGAACCAAATTACACTGTAGGGGAACATGCGGTTTGAAACTTTCTCAGGCAGGCAGGATGGAAGGAAGGAACATGTATCCTTCTAGCGATTCATGGGAAAACAAAAAAAGAAAAAGAAAAAGAAAAAGAAAAGAAAAGAAAAGAAAAGAAAAGAAAAGATGCTAATAAAATTTTAAATGTTGACACGGCATGTTCATTTCATCTCCTGCGCCATTGCGTGCCAAATCCTCCAACTGATAAATGACAAAGAGCTGCTTTCTACTTCACAAATACCCCTCCATTTGTCCACTTGTCCAAGAGACAAACTGCTCTTTGCTTAGACCTACGTACAAGAGAAGAAGGAACAAGATAAAAGAGATCACCATCATTCCCATTAGGTTTCCATACGAAGCCTTCTTAGGGGGTTTGAAATTGGAGAGACCTCAGAAAGCAACGTCTCCTCGTGGATGTGCTCAGGTTCACAAGATTTTCCAACCATGCGACTTTGATGGATCTTTAAATACACAAACTTTAATTTTCTTTCATTGCCTTCCTTTTCATTGCCTCACGTTGCCAAGGACTTGGACCTACCACCGTCTTGGCTTCTGGCTTCTCCCATACTTCTTTTTGTTCTCTTTTGAGGGTAGGCTTTTCAGCTTTATTGACTAACTTGACCTCAAAGCTCTTGGTGTCAAGTCCACATCAATTTTTTTTTTGGTGAGAGAACCCTCGTGTGGATGTCATCTTTCGTTTCCTCCATCTAGCTCTTTTTTGGAAACTTGTTGAGGCCAATCACCATTTTGTTAGGAGAATAAGTTGTTGTTATTAAGTGCAAATTGATGGCTGTTTAAATTCTCTCAAGGTCATGCCAAATTAATTAAGGACTTATTTTGAAGGAAGCTAGGGGACGACGACGCGTTCAGCACAAGTTTTTAATTGACACTTGGGAAGTCGAAGTGTCGTCTTAAACAAGCAAGAAGAAAATAAGTGTACGGCGCTAAGGGGAATCGGTTGTGTGTTTCATTCAAAGTCTGCTAGTCGTTGCTCCAGTAATCGTTGTCATGGTCTTGGAGCAGTCTATTAAGTTTAATTGTGTGTTTGTAAGCAAGCACAAGCAACAAGTTGAAAGCAAGTTTTTTCTTTGAAATGGTGATATTTTTGTTGACGTCAGGACTTGAACCTTAGTGAGAATTATGGAACCACAATGTCTTGACTAATTCAGCTCCTTGAGTTGGTTATACTTTGGAACCATGTTGATGAAAATCATTTTTATCACGTCAATGACTCAGTGAATCATTCATTAATGGCCATGAGACCATGCATGTGAGAAATGATCTAGAAATAAAAGTGATAAAAAGATGAAAAAGATTCAATCATTTTTATTTTGAAATGCTCATGTAATAGTGGCTAAATCCAAGTAGTCTTCTTATTATAATTTTTTTGCAATCTAACTTCTTGATGTATACATAGGAAAAGCCATGTGATTTTTTAAGGGAATCCCAAGGAATCAAACTGCGAAAATGGTTGGAGTCCCTCCACCTAACTCAATTTGAATGAGGGAAGATGCTTTGGTTCATCCTTTAAACAATTGACTTGCACCAAGACTTTTGCTTTCTTAGGATCAGGGGTTGGATCATGACCTCGATGTTTTTTTTAGTTCATGCTGGTGAAGAAATTGAAATGTTGATAAATACCTATAAGTTGCTCCCGAGTCCCTAAGTGACACTATGCATTGTTTCTTTTATTTTTTGCATTTTTTTTAGCTTCTCATTAGAAGCGTATGGAAAGAGATGTTCGGCATTGCTGTACAACTTTTTGTACATGCCCTTGCCTACCAAGTTTTGGCATCAGAGTGGTGGGAGCAGTAGTGGTAAGAGAAGAACAACGCTAGTGGATGTGGGGAGTGCTTGCTTTGTTGCATATGAAATAACAACATGTTGGGAGTCATTTTGATCACTATTCTGTTTAGTACTTTCGGTGCTTCTGTAGCATATAATGTCAATCTCGTAGCAATTCAATTCCAACGAGTGTTTCAACTCCCATATTTTTTATAATCGACTCTATTGCTTCTTCAATAAACATTGATTCTTCGATCAAGTTTTGAATAAGTTTTTAATCAGATTATTCCTATGTTTTTTTTATTCAGTCTCATTCTTCACTTGGGGTGTTTGTGCCCCTGGAAGGTATTGGAATTGATTTTGAGAGAATTTTGTTTCTTGTTGTCCATCTAAATCAAAGTATTTATGCACAACAGAGGAAATGATTTTATAGGAAATCAATTTCACTGTTTTTTTAAATATGTGTAAACACCATGGAATTTATTTTCCTACACATCTTTTGAGATTTCATTGGAATTTACTATCTTCTTTAATCAATGTCTTAATCTGCTTAGTTTCATTGAGTTCATTCTTATAAATTAATGATTTTCATATAATTTATATTTGTTTGATACAAATGATTTTAGAAAATTTATTATCTTATAATTATGTATAATAATATTTATTTTATATTTATATCAGTATGATAATATTTTATTAATTTATTTAAGAATATATAATGATTGTAATAAACTTTGTTATCAAACATTAATGTATGATAATACTATATTATTTTATTTAAGATATATAAAGATTGTAATGAACTTTCTTGTCAAATAATGGTAAATTATTTTATTTATTTAATAATAAATACTTATTTTAGTAAATCTTATTGTCAAATAATGGTATATGATAGCATTATATTTTATTATTTTAGTAATATTTATTATCAAATAATCATATACTTTAACATTTATATTATTTATATAGTAATTATAATATTTCAGTAAACTTTTTTACAAAAAAATGTTTATGATAATAATATATTTTATTTATTAATACTCAAATAATGGTGCATTATGTTTTTTATTTTATTCATTTAACAACTATAATATTTTTAATAAACTTTATTATCAAATAAAGTGCATGAAAATATTTATCTACAAATATATATGATCTTTTTTCTAATTTCACACATATTTGAAATTCACTTTCTCAAAGGAAAATCAAATTCCCTTATATTTAAAGGAAACTCAACTCCCCTCAATTCCTTTTGACTCCAAGATTATAATTCTAATCAAATTTTATCTACAAACATGTCCTTTAGACAATGGTGTTATTGAGATATAAGGCCCTTACGATATATTGTACATATTTCAAGGAGCGAATAAGTCTTAAGTACTTCAAAGTGGATTAGTTGTGCGAAGACTAGTGTATTTTGAACCGTGGCCATCAACTTGCTTTCTTTGGTTGGTGGGGGCATCACCTTCATTGTAGGTAAATGGGGAACATGACTACTCTACGAACCTAAGGGAAGTTAGCCTAGGACATTAAGACAACAGTTTTTTGATATGAGAGAAATGTAGGTGAAGTCCATGCAGCAAACTGAGATATTGCGTGTGCTCTACTGCCTACAAATAATAAATAACTACACTCACCCTAGGCAGAGTTAGTGAGCCATGTAATAGGTGACTATTTTGCGTAGTTCAAGGGGCCTTTGAGTAAGCTAATGAAGCTTGATTGCGTCTTGACCCTATAACATTTTTAGACTAGATCCCTTTGTACTATCTAAAAATGAGATTCTTGTCAAATCCGAGATTCTTTGGATTATGTGGGTGGCGTGGTTACCCAGATTGAGGTAGTCAATTACTTCTCTCTTGGAAGTTGGTTAGCAATCTCTTATTTTGTTCTAGGATTCTTCCTACTTGTGAGTCATTAAACAAGTTATTATAAGGAGGGACTGGAGCAATAGGGAATTGAGGAGCAAAGCAGTAGATAAGATAGAAGAAGGACCAAGCTCCTAAAAGTGCACAGGAGACGGTTAAGATAACGAACTTGAAATGCAAAGCCCAAGTGACCGATGAGTGAGTGGTTAGTGGCAAATACAAAGCAAGTGATGTCATCAAGGATGAGACACCCACACAAGGATCTGAGGTCCTCTGCAGAGGTTGAACCAAGGAAGTTGGGTCACCCCTTGGCAAGACAATATATAGTGTCTTGAGGAGGGAATTTAGAGGCCTAATACTAGAACGCACAGACCTCTTCCTCTTTTTAGGCCATGTGAAAGGGATCATGCGATTGTATTCTTTGTTATTCTGGATTGACAACTCCATCTTGAGTAGCACATTATTCTCTCTAAGTCATTTTTCCTCCTCCTGCTTCTATTCGGAAGTTAGCCAAGATGGTGCCTCTAGGAATATCCAAATACAAACAGAAAAGCTGATAGTAGTAATTAAGGAATCCAAGGAAGAGTCAATAAATTTTCAGTTTAATGTTTAAAAGTAGTCTTTCAAGATATGCGTTGCCATGTCGAAATAGTTATTAGATTTGCCAGTTTCAAACCCAAGGAAGTACAATAAATTTATCAAGAAATGATCAGGATTATCGACAATAATCCCAATTTAGCGTAATCGATACTTAGGTGACAAAAATTGGTTGGTTGGTTGGTTGAGGCATACAATTCCAAAAGCAACTCATCCTTCCAAATGGCGAGTGAACAAACAAATTCGAGCAAAAGCAAAGAGCCAAAGACTTAGGTCCTCCACCAATCCTTTTTCTTGACTGTTTCTTTCTAAATGTGCATATGTAAGTTGAATGAAGGTTTCTTAGTGTTGAAAGAACTTGTTCTCATCCACCAACATGGACCACAGCGTCCCACTACCCTCTTGAAGCAAGCAACCAAGTTGTACCGTCGATGACATTCCTGCTGCCTTGTCCTTTTTTCTTATTTGTGACGATAAATTTCTTAATCTTCATAGTCCAGGACCACCTATACCCTTGCATCTATTTGTACGGTTGTCGACGGAAGTTAGTGAACCTCTCTCAGTTAGAAACGCCAATAAAGAAGCTAATAAAATAAAATAGCTAGTAGTGGAATTCTGAAAGTGCATCGATAGGAAAAGGCCAATAGTTTTTGGAACTGATTCCCCATTGATCAGATCAAATCTTTAGGACTATGCTTATTCTCACTCCAAAGCAAAGTCCCACACAAAATTCCCAGTTCAGGGAGTATCTTCGCAATTTCAAACGCTAGCTTTGATTCCTAACAAACTTGAAACGTCACCAACTTCAGATTCCATAGATTCATTCCCAATTAGATCAAAGACACACACTTTAATTTGGAGCTTCTCTCTCTCTCTCTCTCTCTCTCTCTCTCTCTCACAACGATGAAAGCCTACGTGTAAGAAAGCTCACCAATGATACTCTTAAGAATTGCAGAATATGGGGTTTCTTCATGTTACTGGCTTACTGCAGACTGCAGTAGGTTGCTGTCAAACTAATTCCAATTTGAGAAGTCTGTCAATCTGCAAGCTTTATGAAGAGTGGTTCGTAGAAGAGAGAAAGAAAGAAAGAAGCGATTTATGAAGTCCATGCTGTATAATTTTGGATGTTAAATTTGCACCGTTTAAAATTAAGCTTGCTCACATCGACAGGCGTGTCGTGGATACGCATACGATGTGTCGCTATTTTTTAAACATTTCAATAATAATAGTATTGGACATGTAAATTACTTATAGGCAATCCACCTGGTTAATACGTTGGTAATCAACTTGTTAAGTTTTAGGATTTTAGCAATTTGAGTATGATATGTCCAATTAAAAATCGCATGTCTCACTCTACCGTCTAAGAGTTTGTTACGTCAATTGGGCCGGACATAGCGGGAGGCCCGTAAGAGGTTGTATGTATGTTATTAATCACATCGGCAATGGCTTAGGCCCGTATAAGGATCTGTTCCCGCTGTCAATAAATTGGTACCCTGATTTACTCTAGCATATTAAGATTATAGTCTCATATCATCTAATTTAAAGTAAGGAGGTGCATGAGTCCGAGTTGACTCAAAAATTGAACTAACCTGACCCATGTGAGTTGGGTTGGGTTGGATTTTTTAATATCATGGTTAGCATATGAGTCAAAAAATATCAAATCCGAACCTTTTAGGTTTGATATGGGTTCTAAGGATAACTTATCCAATTCGACTAAAAACTCGAAGGTGTATATATATAATTAATTATTTATAAAACTTTAATATCTTCTCTCTAAAACTCTATTTCTTATTCTCTTCACGTAATCTTTCCACATCCATCTACCGCCTACCTTATCTTGGCATATTTTGATCTCTTCTCCCACCTCATCTTCTGATCTTGTTTTCTCGTTCTCTCTCCAATGCATCTTGACATCTTCTCTCCTCACTCAAGATTATTCGCCATTTTGTCATGAATTAATTATATGATAATTTATATTATTCAAGGAATGCCAACATAACCAGATTGTTCATCATTTTATGGTTGTTATTAGTAATGTATATTTTTATATAATATGCTATAAATGTAATCTTTAGTTCTTGATGAGTGCATATAAAATTCGAGAATCGACCCGATCCAATCCGAAGTTTGTAGGTCTGATTGAGTCTAGACTGATGTTGGGTTGCGTATGAGTCTAAAATTATCCAATCCGAACAATTTAGATTGGATTGGACATGTGTCTAAATTTATCCAACCTGAGCAATTTGGATTGGGTTGTGGGTTCATTCTTAATCTGACTCAACAATTTAAAAGTATTCCACATCTTATGTAGGGTCTATTTGGTACCATTTTTAGATAGATTCTGGGTGTTAATTTCTAGTAAAAGCTGTAAAAACCAAAAAGCGATTCCAGACATAACCTTACCATTCCACTTCTCATAGAAGCAAAGCTTCGGATGGCCAACCCACGTATAATTATGGGTTTTTAGAGAAACTGGTGGAAGGGAGCTTCTAACAAATGTAGGAGAAAATAACAATGTACTATCTGTAATGCCCTTATTCTTTTTAAAAATTTATTTGAAAATGCCATCACTATTTACAATCATGTCATCAGTAGCAATTTCTTTCACTCTTTGGAACTCTTTTCATTTCTTTCTCTCCCATCTCTCCTTTCTCTGGAATCCTAATGGTAGCGATGATGAGTGGCCTTCTTGCGACATCAGTGTTGGAGTTTGAGGGCTTTGACGAAGGTGAAGGTTGCGAGCTTTGATGAAGGTGGTGTAATCATGCCGGCGACAGCCTCGTGCTTGACATGAAAGGCCAAATGCACGAGGACTAGCTAAGTCACGGCAAAACAATAAAAAGCAAATGATAAAAATGCAGGAGTTGCCACCTAGTCTACTTGAAAACGGGAGATGAGGAAAACCGTTTTAAAATATTAAAACCATGCCATAAAACCAATGGAAAAGGTCAACATGAACCAGAAAATGAGCAAGGATCCCTATTACGCACGAGAAAGGTATTAGGCACCCTCGTGCGCCTGAAAAATCGGTCTTTCATGGGTTTTTTGTTTACTTATATGAAATGTTGACTTTTCAGCTTGTTTTTGTACGCCAAGGGTGATATGCCATGCAATGCTATTGTAACCATGCCGGCGGAGAGATCGCAAAATAATGCGAACGGTCGGCACAATCACGTCGAAAAAATAAAACAAAATGCAAAAATGCAGGAGTCGCCACCTAGTCTATTATGGAAGACGAGGAAAACCATAAACATGAAAAATCATGCAAAACAATAAGGACAGGTCTGCGAAAACCAGAAAGATGTGGGT
>JAMKQA010035534.1:0-13677 GCA_024699735.1 Posidonia australis | reverse complement strand
TGTAATATCAGAAATAAGAAGATCCTTGTTGCTTTGGAAGGACCAAGGAGGCTTTAGGACGCAAGGGAGTGCTCCAGAGAATGAGTATAGGTTGCTGGACGGAAGGAGAAACTCGTGCAGGGAGCTGGTTCAGAGTAGAATTCTGTGTTTCTGATTTCAGCTCACGATTTCTAACTTCTTTTCATGGCTACCTGTGGGGGTCCTTTTATAGGAAACTCTCAAGGGTAACTCATGGGAATGGGGAGAGTCTCGTAGACAAAAAGCCTGGAAGATTCCATGGCATATTCGCTGCTGGAGGTAACAGCCATAGGAGGTGGAAAGCCAGTAGCCCGCAGCCTGCGAAGTGGTGTGCGCCAGGGATGTGCGCCAGCTATGTGTGCTAGGGAAGTGTGCTAGCTAGGTGTGCTAGTGAAGTGTGCTAGGGAAGTGTGCTAGGTTGGTTTGCTAGCTAGGTGTGCTAGGTTGGTGTTCTAGGGAAGTGTGCTAGCTATGTGCTCTCCCCTACTGGTCTGGTTTTCTAATTGGGCTGCGGCTTGCTATGGGCTTGGGGTTGGGGTTGGTTCAAGGGTCAGTCACGTCCAAAGCAACAATTGGAGCCTTATCAATGAGTCACCTCAAAATCAGGGTGTCTACAGGTAGGATAACTCGAGAGCTCGTGATGGGCCAGGTAAAGTCATCGATGGTTGCAATACCATGGTAGATTCGAGGGACGTTGTGAGGAGATATATCCCCATGCAATGAGAATAGAAAAGAAAAAAGAAATAGTAAGGTCCATTGGCCAAGACGGTGGTATGCCCTACATGGGGACTTTCACTGTGGTAGTGTAGGAGATTCAGGTTGGTGCCTCTTTCTCCATTTGTGGCTAGGTCACCCCTGATTAAGGTGACACCAAAAAAGAGATTTCTAAAAGTTTTCAGATTTGAGAAAGCGAGAGTTTTGGACTAGAGTCGAGCTTAGTTTTGGCTTCTGAGATTTCCTCAGAGTCTAGCCCACATGAGATCATTGTTTAATGGCTAGTTCCAACCAAGATTGTGTTTTAGATAGATTTGAGATTTGTGTTTTGGGCTGGAATCTAGTCTAAAGATACTTTTAGAAAAGTGTTTTAGAAAAAGCATGAGATTTTTTAGAAAAGAAAAGTATTTTAGAAAAGCATAAGTTTTTAAAAGAAAAGATTGTTGCTTGAGAAAAGCATGAGATTTTAAAGAAAAAGGAAAGTGTTTAGAAAAGAATAGGGATTGTGTCATTTTTAAGATTTACTTGTTTGGCTGAGTAGAGGCTTGGTGTTTATGTAGCACACTCCAGTTGTTGTGACTTGATTTGGCTAGAGTGGCTAATTCAAGTGGAGTATCAGGTTTTGAAAAGAGAATACATAGATTTTACAAGAAAAGACAGAAAATGATTTTTACAAGATAAGAGCATGGTTTTAAAAAGAAAGGAAAAGAATAGTTTTCTTCAATGACAGAAGATGCTTTTGAAAGTTAAGATGATTTGAAAAAGGAAGAAAAGGTTAGTTTCAAAGGCATGATTTCTAAAGTTGTGTTGCTTGAAGATCAAAAGCGTTTTGGCCATGATTTGTGTGCAGCATTGGGGAGAGATGTTAGAGTAGTGTGTTTAGTAGGGTGTGTAGTAGGTGACCTTTTAGTGGTCACTCGTGTGTGTTTGTTTGATGTTTTTCTCAGGTGCAGGATAGGAGTAGGAGTTGCTAGTGCAAGTAGAGATGGAGTCAGTCGACCACACATCATGAGTTCTGGGTAAGTAGTTAGTTTAATTTGATTCAGTTAATAGTACTTTTATTGATGATATATAATGTTGGATTTTGTTTTAGAATTGATGCAAGTGATTATTGTAAGTAAATTTTAAAAAAATAGTAGCTAGATTTTAGTAACGACTCAGGATCGGGTTGTTACATTATACGATTTTGTGGTTTGACAAATTCATTTATCACAGTATTCCATAGTTCATAATTTATTGATTTTAAATAAATTATCATCCTACATTTCCAATAGTTATAGTTTAACCCATCAAAAAATGGAGGTCTATTAATGCTTTATCCCTCAATCATGTTATTGCTAGTAGAAGCCATAAATCTAGAAGATATTTAAATTTTAAGTTCTAGACAACCTTGCTCTGATACCAATTGTTGGATCGAGAGGCATCTCTAGAGGGGGGTGAATTGAGAAACTTAGTAATTTTAAATTTTACTTAAGGTATTCCCATAACAAACACAATTAATAACTGAATTTGAAACAACTAATTAAGCATACAAAGAAGGAAAGAGAGACAATGAAGTGTACAAGTATTTTATAGTGGTTCGGTAAAACCCCGGCTTAATCCACCTTTCGATATACCTTCGAGAGTTTCCTTTAACTATATAAAACAAATACTTACTTGTTGAGCAAGACCTTTGCCAACCCTACGAATCGCGGAACCTTCTCTCGATCGAAGAAAACACAAATCACTTAAGTACAATGCTTCAAAGCTTTCCCACAAGTGTCAATATGTTTGATGAGGCTTTTATGCAAGTGGACTTGGGAAATATGAGCAAGAAATGAGAGTGAGGCTTGATTTTGTGTAGCAATTAGAGAGGTTAAGCTTAGGAGTGCTTGGTGATGCTTAAGGTTTGATTAATAGTCCTATTTATAGGATTAGAGAGGGTAACCCTTGTGTCTAATGGCTAGTACAATAGCTAGTAACTTTAGTAGATAGGAATAATTCGGTGTGTCGTTTTTGCTCTAAAATTAGCTTTTCACGACTAAATCGGTATGCCAAAAACTCTTCAATGTGTCGAAAACTCTTGATTTGGTATATTGAAATTCTTTGGAGTGTCAATTTTGATTTTTGCTTCCATCCGCTGTCATTTGAATTTTGGTGTGCCATGTGATGTACCGAATCCTCTTGATTCGGTATGCCAAAATTCTTCAGAGTGTCGATTTTCATCCTTCTTTCAAATATTACAAATTTTTTGGTATGTTTGACAACCAATCTTAATTCGGTATACCAATTTTATTTCGGTATGCCAAATTTACATCTTCTTTTAAACTATTATAGCTACAACAATTCCATATGATTTATATTGATTCATGAATATTATACTATTAGAAATTACATAGAAATTCTGCCCTTTTGCATTTTTCATTCTTGCCTCTGTGATGATTCTCCTATTCTTCTAACTCTTCAATGATTCTCAAAACATTTTGTTAGAGATCAATATACAAGGCAAAATAAATTCCTTTTGTTATCATCAAAATAAGATACACATTTATTCCAACACTTAGTTGACACTATCTAGGTTACCTAGTGTGTGAGGGAGCCACTATCCACTTTGAGTAGGACAAAATACACAAACCATCCAGGGAACCTATACCTCTAGAGGGATAAAAAATGCTATGGTGAGAACAAGAATGTGAGCCAAGAGAAAAGTATATACCTACACAAGGGCATAAAAGAATCCAAAAGACAAAAGGCATAAATAGAAGTCAACCCTAGAAAGAGCGGCAGATACAGTAGCACCATCCCTATGACTCAACTTGGAGAGGAGTCGAAGTAAACTCCTCGAAAATCCACATTTTTGAAGGGCCTAGCCACCCCTTCTTGTAGCAGTAGCTCCTCAGCATTAGACTAGGCACCTATTGTTGGATCATGAGGCTTCTTTAGAGGAGTGAACAGAGAAACTAAGTGTTTTTCAATTTTACTTTGTATTTTTCAATAACATGCACAAGTATCAAATGAATTTGGAGTAACTAATTAAACATTCATAGAAAGGATGAGAGACAATGAAAAATAGAAATGATTTATAGTGGTTTGGCCAACCCTTGCCTAGTCCACTCCTCGAGATTCCCACAAGAGTTTCCTTGAACTTAATCAAAAACTTACTTGATGATGAATTCCTCGCCAATCCCGCAACCAGTGGATCCTTCTCTCAATTGGAGAAGCTTTCACCTCTTTTACAAAACACTTCTTTACAAGTCCAAGTAAACTATGATCTCCCAATCAGCAATTCAAGCTAATGTGTGTATGAAAGATGAAACTCACTATTTGGTATCTAGTAGAACAAAACTTGGATGTTTCATTCAAATGGGAATTGGGCATTTTAGCTAGAACACTTGGAAAAGGATGTGAATTAAGCTTAGGATTTTTCTTTGTACAAGTGTTTAGGGGTCTTTATTTATAGAAATATTTTAGTTAAAGTAGGTGTAACACCTGTAAAATTCATTTTGTAATTATTTACATTTTAATGAATTTATTTTTGGACAAGTGTTATTGTTCTGAGACCCATTGTGTGGATTTGTACTTTTGGGCTTGGGCCTCGTGGACTGGCTTCTGATTGCGTGTCCCTGTGCGTGGTTGGCACTCTGCATTGTGGCACTATGCTTTGTGGCACTGTGCTTGTGGGCTCGGGTATGGGGTTTGTGTGGTGAGCTGGTTGCTGTGGCTGATGGTTGGGCGGTGGTTGTTGAGCTCGTGTGGGGTGCTGGTGGCTGAGGTGTGTAAGTGAGCACGTTTTCAACTACTTCGTGTGTAGGGCTTTATGAGCCATCCATGCCGTGCACCCCTGTCGCTTGACGTTCGCCTTTTTCTTCCTCTTTCTCCTCCTCGGGTGCACACTTCTCCTCCCCCACTTCCTTTTCCATTTCCTTCCCCCTCGCTCTCCTCCCTCCCCACTCCTCCTTTCCCCACCTGTCACCCCTATCTTTCCTCCTTTGTTCCTTGCGTCAGCGAGAGAAGGAGAGAGAAGTGAGAGAGGCGGAGGTACCGCGAGGCTCAACGTTGGTGTCGCTGGTGTCCTATAGGTCAAAGGAGCTTCCGTGGACGTTGTGGTCACTGACAGAGGTCGGTGGTTGGTCGGAGGGCACGTTGGGTCGTTGGAGCTAGTTTCAGGTACGTATCCCCAATTCAATGTGTAGAAATCATGTAAAATGGTAGAAATGCCTAGGATGAATGTAATCTAGGCTAAATTTAATGTTTTAGAAGTTATTATGATTTTATGAGAATTTATGGTAGATTTATGGGCATTTATGCTGGTAGTTGAGTTTTGGGTCGTTTCGACTCTTATGCATTTGTGATTTTATATCTTGATGCATGGTGAATGGATTTTCATTTTGTTTGTGTGGATTTGGAGTAAGCTCGAGGGTCTACATCTTATGTTTTATGCAAGATTTTTGGTGTTTGTTTAGCTGGTCCGATCAGTGGTCCTAGTTAGGGCGATTTCAGACTGTAGGGTTTGGGTCGTTTTATGTTTTTCACATAATTCGGTATGCCATTTCTCTGTTAGATTAGGTCCTCTGGTCAAAATTTGGTCATCTGATTTTGGACGGTCGCCTGAATCAAGAGATTTTGGTCGACCATACCATTTTTGATATACCGATTTTGGCCTGAGTGTTGACCATTGACCTTACTCGTTCGACCAATCCAGATTGGTCTACCGAACCAGGGGTTTTCGGCATACTGAACCTATTCGACATGCCAAATCTGGGCCCAAATGCTTTTGTAAAATATGATTTTGGAAGATTTTTCCAGATTGGTTTGTATTGCCCCATTGAGATGGCATTGTGGGCTGTCAGTGGTGATCCCGTGGGACACTTGATGCGCCGTTTTGCCAAGGTTTTGGAGGTGTTTTCAAAGATACGAAAATGATTTAAAAGAGATAGTTGGCCTATTTTGGAAAAAGGATTTTCCTAGTTTATCATGTGCGAGCCGAGATAGCGTGGGACCATGTCGTTTGGACCTGGGAATGTGACGACATTCTCGGGTGGTCGGGCGTGACTCACTGGTTGAGGTCGAGGGCCGAGATACTTGAGGCTGAGGGGCGTCAGGTCCTGGATGTATGAGACTCATTGATTGTCGTCTTGTGGCTAGAGTTGTGGTCCACGGGTTGAGGTGTCTTGTGGCATGACGGGGAGGTATGATACTCCTACTGTCGCTGTAAGCACTGAGGCTTGAGTGTGTTCGGGTGTGGAGGTATGATACTCGCTCATGAGCATCGTGTGTGGAGGAGGCCATGAGGAGGTGTATCTGTGGTGGCCAGTGTGGGTGGGACACGTGCCCTATGGCTGGTAGTGTCCTAAGAGACAAGACAGCCTTCCCAAGGAGGGGTTAGCTTTGTGAGGGTTCTCTAGGTGGAAGAATCGTGGGACGACGCTGCTCTTGCATAGGGTGGCATGTCGTGGCAGTGCAGACGCCGTTGGCTGCTCTTCGGTGGACTGCTTGTGACCAGAGTTTGGTTGCCTGTTGGGCTTCCCTACTCACTGTGTGTGGTTTTGGCCATTGAGGGCCTTCGCTTGTGGTTTTGGGCTAGTAGAGCCTTGATTGTGGTTTTGGTCGGTGTGGGCCTGGTTTGTGAGGTTTTTGAGAAATGATTTGCAAAATGAATTTAAAAGGAAAAAAATTAATTATGATTTTGTTTTTCCATGGTTTTTCTTGGGGTGCATACTGGGTGACTTCTGTAGCTCATGCGTTTTCCTCGTGGTTTGTGATTTGCAGGTGCAGACATGCGGTTGGTTTAACGTAGTGCATATAGATCGGAGTCTCCTAGCCGCACACATAGGTTCCTAGTTGTTAGATATTTTCTGTTTGGCTTTACTTTTTCGGTAATTTAATTTATTTTAAATTATTGTGGAAAATGTAGGACGTTATAGTAGGTGTTAAGCTCCTTAATTTTTCTTTCCAATGATTACAAATAGCTCTTGATTCGACTTATCAAAAATCATTGGTTGACTGAAAATGTTTCAGCTGTCCACAACGTTTGACCATTTTGGCATTTCAAAATACTTCGGTGTGCCGAACTGGGTCTCGGTTTTAAACACACGTTTGTACCCAAATTTCGGTATATCTCCTCAATTTGGTAGATCGAAAACAATTATGAACCTAAAATGATCTAAGTAAAGTTCTAGCTAGGTTTAGAATATTTTCATGAACACCTAATTTCGGTATACTATAAATGTTCTGTATTCTGAATGCACTCCTTAAGGATTTTTCTGATGTCTTCCTACATGGTTCATAGGTGTGCCTATTTTTCTAGGGTGTTGACCTAAAATTGGAGATTATTACATGTCCTAGATATTACGAAAAATAGAAAGAATTGCATCATTTGTTTACAAATAAATTTGATAACATCTTGAATATTCTTTCAACTCTTCAGAAGATCACCATGATTCATCTTTCTGGTTGCTTGCTTTCTCTTCAAGTATACCTTCATACAAATCATTGCACGTTGTCTTCCTTGATTTCCAAATTGTACATATCTTAAATAACAATTCAAAGTAATCAAATATACTTATCACTTTGTTATCATCAAAATAAAATGTATAATTGTACATTTTCAATAATCTCCCCCTTTTTGATGACGACAAAACTAGAAATATGGTAATTATAATCTCCTCCTATCAATAAGCATGGATTTAAAATTTTTACAAGAATATCTAATTTCTCCCCCTATGAAGAACAATAGGTTTCAATTTTCTTATAATCATGAACAAGCATATAACTAAGAGATTAAATCCACCATATGACTTTTTCTCCCCCTTTTTGTTATAAGCAAAAAGAATTTAAAAATAGACATTCAAATTCCAATTTTTCAATAGAATGCAAAGAAGATTTGTATAGACTTTCAAATGTATATATTTCTTATTAAGTCTTTTTAGAGATGTTCAGCTTATTTTGAGGCCATAGTATCCATATATAGCCATAGTATACCACAAGAGTTACATAATACTACAATTTACTATAATTATGCATATATCATTGAATCATATCATAAATTAATGCAATATAAGACAACCTAGTTAGCCACTTAGAAAATGCTACATGTGTACCACAAAATTTCCATAACCTACACATCTCCATAGCATGTTTTTAATCAGAAAACATATATAGCATACCAAATCAATATAGAATCATCCCAAAAAGAACAATGCATAGTGTATAACAAAAATGCATGGTTACATTTATAATCCTTGGTCATTCTAACAAGTCATAGAGTTTAGAAAAGGGTTACAAAACATTTTCACTAAAATTCACTAAGATCCTAGTGGAGGAGGATTACCTTAAAGGTACATCACAATGTTAGAATAATATTCTGTCACACCCCCACAAAACGATGGAAAACCAAAACTATATTTATTTTCTTGTAAATTTATTTTGTAAATCATTTTCTTTGAAATCCCACAATCAAGCCTATAAGGCCGAAAACCACGGCAAATGCTGCCTACACTGGCCAAAACAGCAAACAGGGCTTACCAGCCCAAAACCACAACGAGGCCCTTAGTGACTTAAACCACACATAGTGAGTCGGGAAGCCTGGCAGCAGGCAGCCAACTTTGGCCATAAGCAGTCCATCGAAGCATGACCAACGATGTCTGCACTGCTACGGTGATGGCCACCCTGTGCAGGAGCGTTCACCGTCCCACGATTCTCCCACTTGGAGAACCCTCACAAAGTCAACCCCTCACTGGGAAGGTTGTCTTGTCTCTCAGAATGCTACCAGCTACGAGGCACGTGTCCCACCCACACTGGCCATCACAGGGTATGCCTCCTCATGGCATCCTCCACACGGTGCTTAGGAGACAGTGTCATACCTCCACACCTGACAACACTTGAGCCATAGTGCTCATAGCAACAAAACCTGACACTTTCGTCTGAACGCTAACAAAACCTGGACCAAGGGCTAGAGTCACTGCCGACCCGCTCATGTGGCTCGTGCAATCAGCCCACACCACCAGTTTTCTGTCAGAAGTCAGACAACCAACAGCAAGGAACTTAGAAATACCTGAAGTGGGAACCAAGGACGAACCCACCAAACAACCACCAAAAATTTCAAATAAAACATATGTGGAAGACCCTTGAGTCTATTCCAAACCCAACAAACAAAACTGAAATTCATTTATCACACAGCAAGATATAAATTCACAAGCATAGAGGGGTCAAAAGGACCAAAATCTCAACAACTACCATAAATACCCATAAATTCTACAATAAATTCCCAAAAATTCTGAAACAATAAATTTAGCCTAGATTACATGCATCCTAGGCAATTCTATTATTTTACATGATTTCTACGCATTAAAATGGGGATACGTACCTAAAATGAGCTCCAGCACCCAATGCACCCTCCAACCGCCAACGTAAACCACGACATCCATGGGAGCTTCCTTGATCTCTAGAGCACCAGCCATGCCGATGTCCAGGCCCACGGAGCCTCCACCTCTCACTCACTCACTCACTCTCTCTCTCTCTCGTCGACGCACAAAACAGAGGAACAAGGGAGAAGGGGGGTGATGGGTGGGGAAAGAAGGGGGTGAGGTGGGGGGTAGAAGGGTGAGGAAGGAGGGAAGGAGAGGTGTGTGCCTGAGGAGGAGGAGAAGAAAAAAGAAGGAGACAGACAGACGGCAAGCGAGGGAGGAGCACAACGCGAGCGGGCTTATAAAGCCCTACGCACGCGGTAGCTGGACGCATGCTCACCTACGTGTTCCAGCCACCAGCACCCCTCACAAGCTCACTGGCCACGCCACCCAGCCACCAGCCACAACAACCAACCCACAACTACCAACCCACAACTCAAACCCCACGTGGACCCACACACGGGTCCACAGGCACAGTGCCATAATGCACAGTGCCAACCACTCATAGGAACATACAACCAAAAGCTGACCCACGAGGCCTTAGCCTAAAGCCATAAAACACATAAACGGGACTCAAAATAGTAACACTCGTCTAAGAATAAACTCATTATAATGTAAATAATTACCAAATGAATTTACGGATGTTACATCCTAACCACCTTAAAAGAAGATTTCATCCCTGAAATCACTAGTAGGCGAAAAGCTACGGATACTAGACTAGGATGGCTTCCTCACATTCCTATGTGGCATCCTCCACAAAGGATAGATCTTCTTGGAGCCCCTCTAGCTGAATTGGGATCACATGAGATGCGTTAGCCAGACACCTCCTCAACATGGAGACATGGAACACGTCGTGCACGGATGACATCTCTGGTGGTAGATCCTACCGATAAGTAACCTCACTAGTCCTTTAGGTGATCTGGTACGGGCCAATATAGCGAGGACTCAACTTCTCACGCTTCCTGAACCTCATGACACCCTTGGTCGGCGACACATTCAGAAACACAGTCTCCCACCAGAAATTCCAATGGTCTTCACCTCTTGTTGGCATAGCTCTTCTTCCAACTCTATGCAGCCAACAACCTGCTATAGGTCAAATCAGCCTTGTCCGTATACAGTTGCATAAGCTCTGGAGCAATCAACTAATGCTCACCCACCTCGCTCCAACAAACTGGCGATCTACATGGCCTATCGTACAAAGCCATCTCAATACTCGAGTGATAACTATTATTGTAAGTGAACTCAATCAGCGACAGATGGTCCTCCCAACTCCCTTGAAAGTCTAGGGCACATACTCTAAGCATATCTTTTAGCATCTGGATAGTGCTCATTGTTTGACCATCCGACTAAGGATGAGATGTCGTACTATAATTGAGCACGGTGCCAAAGGCCTCCTGTAGAGTTCTCTAGAACCTTGAGGTGAACCTCATGTCTCTGTCCAACAAGATGAATACCGGAACACCATGCAGCCAAACCACCTCGGAGACATACAACTGTGCCAAATGGTGCATCAGAAGCTTCACCCAAATGACTAGGAAGTGAGTAGACTTAGTTAGTCGATCCACGATCACCTACACGGTGTCGTTCTTCCTCTGAGTTTGCGGCAAAGCAGTCACGAAGTCCATACAGATGTGCTCCAACTTCCACAAAGGAATATCCAACGGTTGCAAGGTCCTTCCATGTCTTTGATGCTCTGCCTTGACCAACTGGTAGGTTGTACACCTCGCCACATGGTTAGCAACATCCCTTTTCATGCTAGACCACCAAAAGTTCTGCTTTAGATCTCGGTACATCTTCGTAATCCTAGGGTGAATAGTGTACCTAGATCGATGTGTTTCATTGAGCAACCTCTTCCTGGCCTCCTCATGCTGGGGCACGTATAGGCGCATATCATACCTCAGCTCTCCATATGCCCCAACAAGGAATTGAGGCTCTCCACCAGCCTCCAACTTCTCAAACACAGCCTGAACAAATGGATCCAGCTGCTGACAAGCGACAATAAACTCTATTAGCTTAGGGCGAATAGACAAGTTGGCCACCCAGGCACCAATTGTCCCCCGAGCTTGCCGCTTCGGCCTGCAGCTCACTAGAGCCTCCAACATGGTCCACTCCTTGACCAGCAGGTTCGCCAACACATGCGTATGTCGACTCAAGGCATCGACAACCATGTTAGCCTTGCCAGGGCGGTAGGACAGGTTGAAATCATAGTCCTTCAGATACTCCACCCAGCAACGCTGCCTCAGGTTGAGGTCCCTTTGCGTGAAGATATACTTCAAGCTCTGGTGATCGGTGAAAACCTCAAACTGCTCTCCATACAAATAGTGTCGCCAAAGCTACATTACGACAACCATCTCCAAATCGTGGGTCAGGTAGTTCTTCTCATGATCCTTCAGCTGGCATGAAGCATATGTGATGACATTGCCATGCTGCATCAGAATACACTCCAATCCAACACCACTGGCGTCACAATACACAGTGAAGCCACCACTTCTAGAATGCAGAGTCAACACTATGGTAGAAACCAGACAAGACTTCAGCTCTTGGAAACTCGACTCACAATTCTAGTCCTAGCAAAATAGAACTCCCTTCTTGGTCAACTCTATCAAAGGCGCGACTATGGAGGAGAAATCCCGGAAGAACCTCCTATAATAGCCCTCCAGACCCAAGAAACACCTAATCTCTGCCTGAACAACAACACTAGAAAATTTCTCCCAATTGGGAACCTTGGTCGGGTCAGCCAAATAAATACCAAAAAATCCCAATAAAATATATCTTATAGACCCTCAAGTCTACCCTAAAACCCAACAAACAAAACTGAAATCCATTTACTATAGAAGGAGATATGAATTTCCAAGCAAGGAGAGGTCAAAAAGACCCAAATCCAACAACAACCATAAATTACCATAAATATCACAATAAATCACCAAAAATTCCTAAACACATTCCAAGCATTCACACACATGCAATTCACATTATCATGCCCCTAGACATCAAATTGGAAATTAAAAGGAAGACTAAGCAGTGCGTACCTCCATTGAAGGTGCGACGGTGACAAACAGCGAAACGACGTCGCACCTCCCTCCTTCGACCTCTGGCTGCTTCAGTCCTCTTCCTTCTCACAATGGCGGCACAGCGTCGGCAAGCTCCTCTAGCCACCTCCCTCTACCCCACTCTCTCAGCCCTCTCTTGATCATCTCTCTCTCCCTCTCTGTCTCATCTCCCTCTCTCTGATCTCCCCTCTCATCTCCCTCCTCCAAAATCTCCCCCCTCATCTCCCTCTCTCGTCCCCCTCTCATATCTCTCCCTCTCTTGTCCCCCCTCTGACGCCCTAGAAGAAGGAGGAGAAGAAGAGTGTAGAAGGAGGAGGAGAGGACGAAGGCACATGGGAGAGTGGCAAGAGAGAGAAAAAGAAGAAAAGAGAAAAAGGAGAAAAGAAAGGAAAGAAAGAAAAGAAGGAAAGAAGTACAGCACGAGATCTAACCACACGACTTCCCACATCTGCGTCACTCGTGCCACCAGAGACCAGCCACCTAACCTCCATGGCTAGGACAAACCCATAAAACTCCTACAAGGGCCAACATAGCCACACAACCATACAACACTAACAGGCCAGAAACTCACCATCCAAGCGTAAGACACTAATGAGAATGTGCCCCACATTAGGCACTAGGGCCCCCAATGCCCAATACACTTGAAATTCTCCTTAATTATCTGGACAAAGCATCACTTCTAAAACTAGGTTGTTACAGTCTAACCCCATTAAAGGAAATTCACCCTAAAAATTTATAGGCGAAACACCAAGGGCACTAAACACATCAGTGCCACCCAAAACTCATGATCGATAGGAGAAATCTATGCCTCACAAAGCCATTTCATCCTACTTAGGTCCAGTGTGACACCAAGGGCTCAGCTCTCCTTGAGTTCGAACACAAAATCCTAGATGAAGTCCCTTCGAGGCACAAAATCTCCACCCAGAGGCTCCAAACAATGTCTCGCAAAGCCACAAAACATCCAGAGCACCCTTGGAGACACGTAAACCATAGGATTGACCAAGTGTAAGTAGGTCTAACCACGCTTCCACTGTGCTACTCTGATACACAACTTGGTCAGCAACTACCGAACTCCACACCTTGTGCTCAGCAACAACTCTCATCACCCTGGAAAACCTCCTTCAATCCTAGTGTAGACACCCCAATTTTCTGATTTTGCAGAATAAGGATGTGGTGGCTGAGCTTGAACCCTAGATGAGCCCATTTGGGCCCACAAGCCCATCTTAGGCCCATTTGACTTCATGGAGGCCTTTTTAGCCCATTTGGTCCATTTGGACCCACTTAAACCCACATGGGCCCATGGGGGCTCACAAGGCTCACATAAGTCCATGGAGGCCCATGAAGCCCACAAGGCCCGCAATGGTTTAGTCCACATCTTCTTCAATTTATATTTTCACCTATTTCTACCAAAATCAAACCATATTTATTTTTCTCCCCCATCTTCATTTACAAAAGTTTTCCTACAAAAATATTCAAATATTTCACCTATCTTCTTCTTCCCACTGAACCCA
>JAMKQA010035447.1:0-10593 GCA_024699735.1 Posidonia australis | reverse complement strand
ATTTTCCTGTTCCTCACAGGAGCACGGAGATACGTCTCTGAAGACGCCCCAGTCGGTGACCCGAACAACTAGGTCCAATGACCCAGGCTCAGCCTACACCGCTATGAGCTCGGTGACTCGAACAACTAGGTACAACTACCCAGGCTCAGCCTACATCGGCGGTGACCCGAACAACTACGTCCAATGACCCAAGCTCAGCCTACACTGTCTCCAGCTCGTAAACCACAATCACTTTCCATAACACATTTTTTTGTGTTCCAAAACTCTTTCCAGTTTAAAAAAAAAAACCATTTTCCATTTCATTCATTTTGTTGCAGGACTTTATTCCTTGCAACACACACAACCCTCCACTGGGGTCTCAACTCAGGCCATCAAAGCCACCACAAAACCACAAATTGGGTCTCAAGCCCAAAAACTACACAAAACCATCTTTTAAATCATTATAGGGTCAAAACCCAAAAACCACACCCAAATCCATTGTTTGGGGTACCACATGCCTCCATGTCACTACATGGGGCAAAACACCAATCACATACCTCCATCATACCAAAACAACCATTTAAAATCATTAAAAGATTTAACAAAACAGGGCAAAATCGGCATACCGTTTCCCAAACGGTATGCCGAATCTCTGTCAGATTTTTCAGACAGAGAAAAACGGTCGACCGAAATCCACTGGTCGTCCAAAGCCAAAAACACTAATCTGCCGCTGGGAGCAAAAACGGTATGCCGTTTCCAAAACGGCATGCCGTTTTCTGCTGTTGCAGAAAGCTCCCCAGACACTGTCCTCCTTTTCTCCCCCAAGTGGGAGTAAAGATCGGACCCCCCAAACAAAAACCATAAATTCTCATAAAAACAAGGGGTGTAGACCCTTAAGTCTACTTCAAAACCCCTCAAACCAATCAAGATTTCATCAACCACACAGTGAGATATAAATTCGCAAAGGGATCATGCTCAGAAAATAAACCTTAAAGCATTAAGGCATAAATCTCTACAAAACTCCCAAAATCCACACAAACTAGCATGATCCTTATGCAAACACAACATTCAACTCATTCCCAATCAAATTATGATTTTTCTACGATTTTTCATGCATTTAACATCTACTGTAACCCAAAAACAGAACAGAAGGAGGAGGAGGTCGCATACCTGTCCCAGGCCATAGGCGACCCTTACCACACTCCGACAAGCCTCCACGAGCTCCGGTGGAATGCACGGACAGCTCACCACCTCCTCCCACTCGCGTGCCTCAGCTCCCTTTCTTCCCTTCCTTTCTTTCTTCGCAGCACACCTCCTCGCTCTGCCCACTGCCTCCCTCTCTTATCTCCACCACCATCCACATGGCGCTGGCCACCCATCCTGTCGAACGAGATGGGGAGGCACGGGCCTTCGTCGCTGGTGGCATGGGTGGAAGAAGAGAAAGAAGAAGAAGACAGGAAAATGGTGGAAGGTGTGGCTCGCGAGAAAAAGAAGGAAAAAGAGGAAGAAAAGAAAAGAGTAAAGAATGGCACGAAAACCGAGACAACTGCGCATCCTCAAACCGGTCTCCACATGGGTCCCAAATCACAGGCAGATGCACAGAAAGCCAACCACAACCACACACAGCCAACATACAACAGATTACCCATTAATAAACCATTAAACACAATATACAAATAATTACATGGTTTATATCAAAATGGATAATCAGGCCCAGATGTTACAACTAATGACTGGAACAAACCAAATAAAATCCTAACTGACGTAGATGCTTCCCAGGTGCTTGTTTACACAATTGGTGAGTTCCAAGCGCTTGTAAAAGATATTTTTGATCTAGTCTTTGGTTGTTACGATCCTTAGTTGAAAATATTTTGTATTTGGAATTAGAATTCAAATGTTGAAATTAGATTTGTCTTTGATGTATGGAAACTTGTGTAAGTTTATAATAGGATTCGTATTATAGATCTAAGATGTTATCTTCTATTTTCTAGGCTTAGACTTCTCCTTTGTTATTGTAGAATAACTTCAAGTGTGTTCTTATTTTATAATCTCAGGTTTTATCAACAAAATCATTTTTCTTCTTCATTTATGTCTTTTATTCTAAGTTTATTATTCAATTTTTTTAAATCTCTATGTGCAACTATTTTCTAGATTTAGGATTTAGATGAAGTTCATGTAATTTTAGATGCTATGATTAAATTCCTTTTTGTTTTCTCATGCTTAAATGCCATGATTACTTAGGCTGGATGTATATTGCAAGAATCTCTATAATGTTGATAAACTTTTATAAATTAATATTGATTATATCTTTTTAGTCTATAATTAGGGAAGAATAATTAAAAATCATGTGTATAATATTAGATCTAAAGTATATCATTCAATTTAGTTTGATTTGTCATTGGCCCCACACTACACTATTTGGTGTGTGGAGCATTTACGGTTTGATCGCTTGCGAAAATCTCCTTGTTTTGATAATTGATTTTACTTTGCAATGCAGGTTCTTGGGCAATAATACTTTATCAGGAAGCTTGTCCACTAAAAAAGCTTTGAGTCTTGTGAACATGTAAAATTAGTTGGTCTTTTCCCTGAAAAGGCTTAATAGAGACTTTGGGAGCTTGTATTAGCTGATCTTTATGCAAAAGTTTCCTACCTAATTGGAATTTTTTCTTTGCAGAGCTTTGTCCTGCAATAACCTTTCTGGAAGTTTTCCTGCTTAGGTTACCAACAAATATCTGAACTTGTATGTTTGGTTATCTTTACTCTCAATTTGAAGAATTCAAATAGTGATTAACATTATTACAGAAAATATACTAAACTACTTGTGAACATGAATGTGTATTTCTTGCAAACATTAGATAAGAAGTAAGATCCATTTGACACATGGAATCGATTAAACTCAATTTTGTATTAATATGTGAAAGAAATAACAACATTTAAAAAAAATTACCAAGCATGTATGAATGTGACAGAGACCAAGAAGGAGAGAGGGGAAAGGAAAGGAACCAAGAGCAAGGATGTTAATTCACTAATTCAATAAAATATCAATATAATCTTAAAAATAGAATATTGTAGGCTATAGATATAAACATGGAAGAAGATCTAATAACCAACAATCTATGTATCTGTCCTATCAAACCTACAGCACTGGAACTTCTTGGAGCATACACCACTCTACGGAATTAATATCTTCCCCATCATAATGGATTTGATAAGACAATAAAACTTGGGTAGATGATAACTAATAAGATCACCCAATAACAATTCCGCAAGATCAACCTTTTTTTTTTAATAAGTTCATAGCAAAACAACTTTGTCTGCCTATGTTTGATTAGTCAAGCAATGCTTCTCAACTTTAATTTAAGTTTTATGTTCCTTGTTCAACAGGAATTTGGTGGCTAACAATTTTGTCTTAGATGGTTCCAATAACAGGTGCCAAATAGATGCCTTTTAACTTATATTTTCATAATTGTGGGAGATTTAAATTTTCAAATTTGATTTACTTAACATTTTAAGTTTAAATTGGATTTAGAATTTATTTAAAAGCTTTCTATTACGAAGACAATTTTAAGGATTGATTTGGTTGTTATTTGTTATTAGGTTCATATGAAGATATTTTGGGATCTTAATTTTTAAAATTTTACCTTTTTAATTACTCAACATCTATGCAAATGGTGACTAGCTGACATGGAAAATATTATTGCCTTTTAGGTATTGATTCATCTCGTCAAGCTAATATGGAATTTACAGTCTCATCGCCTGTTATGGCGGCGACGCAATGATTCTGTCACTGGTCCCATGGGCGATGACATCTTTTATCATATTTTTTATCATTTTAAATGAATTTAATCCTAGTCCTTGATCTACCACTTGTCTTTGATGAGATCTGGTGCCCCTAAATTCTATAAAATGACCACTAAGTCAAGAGTTTGAGCGGAGGAAATCTAAAAACCCTAAGCGGCACTTTGAAAACCCTAGAAGCCATCTTAGAAACCCTAGAAGGGACGAAGAGCTATAGTCCCTCGAGGAAGATTCTGAGAGAGATATAGTCCCTTCACCATGTCCAAATCCCAGATGAAAACATAGATCCACAAGAGATCCAGTCTCTCAAAGCCAAAGCACACCTCCAAAGCTCTGTCCGTGTTTCCACTTCCTCCACTCCACGCTAAAGAGCACGAGGGTAAATGAAGTACTCATTTCCAATAATTTTCTTTTACATATTTCATTGCATTCATTAAAATAGCCCATGGCATATGCATGCAAGGACAATCCTCGATTAGTATCTTGTTGCTTTTGTTTATATTATTTGTTGCTTTTCTGATATTGTTTACTACACCTAGTCTAATCAGTATCTGTTTTCTATTTGTTTTGAAGGAAAGGAAGATTACAAAGCACATGGACATCGCTCGACAGCATCCTGCCACCGACCTAGTGAACTGAAGAACCCACACCACAATCACAACCGCGAATCTCTTGTAAACGTCTTGTCAACCGTCATTAGCAAAGGACAAGTGGCGATCACAACCAAGGGTGTTAACATGAGTGGACACGATGATGACTTACATCAACCTCCTAATTCCACATCCACAGCCACCAACCTGCTCCATCAAGGAGACTCTATCAGGTCGACATTCTGGAATTCCAATCGTCGAAAGCATTCTATCGTAATTTGGCATCTTCTCCCTTTGATCAGCGATCAACGTGCCCAAAACTCTTCTGGGTACTTCCTGCTTTAACCCTGCTAATACGGGAGTTGTAATTTGGATCCTCAACTGGTGGTAACCTGACCTCGACACCAAAACAATCAAGAACTCAATCTCTCTCTATGTTGTGGCACCAAAGTAATTCCTCAGGAAGGACAACTGGGTACTTGCAACCAACTCGAATGTCCTGCATTCTCAAAGTCCACAAGGACAAAGCGACCACACTGACTAGGTACCCCACACAATCTTCTTGTCAGGGATTAGTTAGCCTTTGTTGCTGAATTCACAAATCTTGCATCACCAGTCTCACTTCCTACATAAGAGACAAACCTTGTCTAGGACACTCCACTAGCACCCTCTCCCTAGCACAGTCAGTCAATACCAAATGAAGCATCAGCCAAAACATGCCCAATATAACTGTAGATATCCCATTTTCATATTTCCCAGAGTTGAGTAGGATAGAAAACCTTAAGGCACTCCAGATCACATGGCTAAGGATCTATAACACATTTTCCAAATTTTTCCATGATTTCCTTAAAAACATTTTTTATTTTACTTGATTCAAAGTCGTTAGTTGTGATAAGCTAACACAGTCGAACTAATGGTAGGTTTGAACCCCTTGAACTCTTTTTGGTGTGAGTCATTAACTGTGGCAGAACTAACACTCTCACCTTACTCAAATTGATGGCAAATTTAAGTATTTTGATTTTAAAGAAAGTATTTTTATAATTTTATACAATTTCTGAAGTATTTTCAGGCTTTTAACATATCTTTATGGGTTAAGATAAAAAATCAGGGGGTAAATTGTAAAAGACTAGAGCATTGTCGTTGCGACAGGCAATGGATTTTGTCACCAATTCAGGAGGCAATATGTCGTCACTGTTGAAACTAGCGACTAAATAACACTTAGCGCCACGTATGCAGGTGACGAGTATCTTAGATATCTCTCTTGGCATATTTGTCATCTTGGGCCTTAACATAATATATGGGATATTTATAAAATATTATCACTATTTTCCCCATAATTATTATAATTTCTACAAATTTTCTAGCACTTAAATATATATGCATATCATATAAATCTTTATAAATGATAATTAATTCAGGAAAATTCTAAAAATATGGATGACATTAAATTAAGATTATTTATCTTTATTTTTATTAAAAACGAGAATTTATGTTAAGTTTTCACATTTTTAAAATGTTATAACTATTTTTAATTCAAGATAATGTTTAAAAATAAAGATAAAATCCAAAATATCTAGACAATTGCAAATCTAAATTAAATTAAATATATCCCTGATATTAACTGATATTTTCATAATTGTGGGTGATTTAAATTTCATATTTGATCTACTTAATAGTTTAAGTTTTATTTGAATTTGAAATTTATTTTAATGTATCTTTCCATTACGAAGATAATTTTAAAGGATTGATTTAGTAGTTATTTGATTCGTATGAAGATATTAGGATCTTAATTTTTGAAATTTTAACTTTTTAGTTGCTCATGCCTGTAACATCGATGATTAGCTGACATAGAAAATATCATTGCTTTTTAGGTATTGATTCACCACATCAAGCAAATAAGGAATCTATAGCCTCGTCGCCACTCCCTTATGTGATGTAATGATTTTGTAGCCAGTACCATATGTGACAACAACAAATCTCCTCTTTTCTTCCATTTTAAGCAATTTTAATCTTAGCCCTTGATCCCTCACACTCGTGCCTAATGAGATCTGGCCCCCCAAAAGTGTATAAAAAGTCCCCTAAGTCAAGAGTTTGAAGGAGAGGCATTTTGAAAATCCTAAAGAGTCATTTAGAAACCTTAGAGAAGAGAGAAAGGAGAGAGATCTTGAGAGAGAAACCCTAAGAGAGAAATTCATAGCCTCCACTCTATCAAGTCCCATGAGAAAAATCCTAGATCCATAGAGATCTACTCTTTCCAAAGCCAAAACATGCCTTCGAAGCATCGTCCATGCCTCCACTTCCTCTATTCCATCCCAAGAGCACGAGGGTGAAGAGAGTACTCATTCCAATCATTTTTTTGTTACATATTTCATTGCATTTCATAAAATAAGCCCATGGCATATGCATACGGTGATAATCCCTTGTTTAGTATTAGTCTTATTTATTCATATTATTTGTTATTTTTCTGATTTCGTTTACTACACCTAGGCTAATCTAAATTTATTTTATTGTTTGTTTTGAAGGGAAGGATACTACATAGTATGAGAACGTCATTGGGCAACCTAGTGAACTGAGAACTTACATCCACCACAACCATCATCTCCCATAAGTGTCTTGTGAGCCAGCATCAGCAAAGGATAAGTGGCGATCACAACCAAGGTCGTCAACGTACGTGGAGCGACGACAATCCTCATCAACTCCTCCATTCCCCATCCACAATAACATCATACTCTTGTATGCCAATTACTATCAAGTTGGCCTTAAAATTTGTGCCACCAACTTAATGCCCATTGATTGTAGGTATTTCCATCCCTGACTGTGCTTCCGCAGAGGAGTCACCACAATGAGATAAGAACCAAATCTAGCAAGTCCATCTCTAATCTCCGCTGCAAAAGACTTAGAGGAGAAGTAGAAGCTACTTCATGAGTTGAGCAATACTCTAGCCATTTGGTTCATTACCAGAAAGAGCTTAAGGACAACATGCACCACACTCACAACAATAATCATTAACTACAGGTACTAGGTACACATGATTACAACAAGAGAGTGGAGATATACTCAATATAGTCAAGCTACTGTTCTTTACCCTCCACAACATCCCTTGAGGACCCAACATCTAGGGCAGCCATCGTACACACACATCCTATGGTGGGTAGGAACCATGCTTCTTCAACTCTCTTGGGTGGGTCAACGTAGTCTCTCTGTATATGCTTTGGCTTCTTGCAGTCACAACACACCACGTTAACCTAAGCCTACTGTTGATGAGGACACGATGCCATCAAATGCACCACATGACCGCAGAGGAAGTATACTCTTCTCACCTACGGGCCACCATTGAATCCTACATGACAGAACCCAACGCTGCTCCCATTGGTATAACTCTTAGGCTGGTCCTTCTTAGGAAAAGCATTATGCAACAACTACAAACTTAACAAGAGAAACAATGCAGTTGCAAATAACTTATGTTATGCAATCTTAAGAAGCTGCTAGACTAGACACCTTAAGCTAATGTACGTAGTGAACTTAGTACTCTGATACCACTTTGTAACACCCCCGACATCACAACCTACATCCTAACACACTTAGAGCTATTACTAAATAAATAACTCAATAAAAAGAGTAGTGAATTAAATTAACCAAAATAAATAATTAAATAGACTGAACAAATTTTTAATTCTACTCAGAACCTATGGTGTGTGACTATGTGGCTTTGACTATATGCACTAAACCGAATTGCAACATCGTATCTACACCTACAAGGAAAAACATCAAAACACGTGTGAGTGACATCTATTAGTCACCCAACACACGCCTATCAACTACTAAAACAGCAAACCAGAATTGGAGTAGCTAGCACCTAACTCCCTAAACCATATGCTACCCTCTCTCAGTAACCACTAGTCCAAAATCTGCAATCCACCAAAATCTACAGAAATCAACCATAGACAAGCATGGAAATCCTTTTAAAAACATGCTTTTCGAAACTATTTTCTCTTTTTCCTTTCAAAACATGTGCATCTTTAAATTCTTTTTATGCACACCTGTTGTAGCTACATTACGCCAAACTAAGTCCAAAATTAGCACAAAGCACAGAAAACCAGATGCATCTTCCTGATAGAAGCATGCATCTAAAACAAAATAACAAATGCCGAAAACTTAAAGCAATACTGAGTACCCAACTATCTTGAGTACTCAAAACCACATAGTTTGAACCGAAGGTGTTTAAATGCCCTCTTTTGCACCCAAAACACCATAACAACAATCACAAAACATCCACAATGCCATAGCTTAGAAAAACACAACCACAATAACAAATGTCGGGTTGTCCGACATCAAGCTACCAACATTGACTTCAAACAATCTACCAAGGCGCGACCATTGGTGTTTGCACTGTTGCAAACAAGCTACCTTGTAAGGAACCTATCCGTTACGGAGTCCTCTACAAAGCTAACCCTCCTTGGGAAAGCTACTCACTCTCCTCATGCGAGCTGACCTCTCTAAGGCTAGACTCCTCCACAAAGCTAACTCTCCTTGGGAAAGCCGTTCACCCTCTTCGAGCAAGCCATTTTCTCTTTCAGGATGTTAGAGGAAATGGGACACGTGCACTACCTATACTGACCAAAACACTACAGGGTCTGCCCTCTCGACATCCTCGTTAGACCTCATCCTTAGTCTTTTAATCACACAAACCTCAACCTCAGCCTTCCGGTCCTAGCCTTAGTGCTCGAAACAACTAGAATTTATTTGACCTCTAAGTCCAGCCAACACCTCAATTTTCGATACCTAGAGCAACAAGAGTATCATACCCACCTACACAAAGGTGTCACACCCTCTATGTCTATTGCCATGATACCGTTAGGTCTGAACAACACTACAACCCATAAAACTCAAGTCTCAGTACCTAGAGCAACAAGAGAATCATGCCTAGCTACATAGAAGTGTCATATGCCCTCAGTCTCCTGCCATGATTCCTCCAAGTTCGGATGGCACCTCAATTCGCTGACCTTAGCCTAGGACTTGTGCTCAACTTCTCCAAAGGTATCATATCCCCTAGATCCACTAGCACAATCCCATAGTCTCTTGGTCTCCATAAACAGAAAACTCGCGGAAAAACCTTTTCCAAGACCTTTACAAAACTTTGGCATTTCTTTTCCAAACTCTTTTTGGAAAATCATTCCGAAAGCTATTCTTGAAATCACCTCAAAGGCACCACAAAACATCGTACCAAACACTGCACAAATGACCACAACAAAACCACAAAATTCTACACAAGACTTTTCAGCAAAAACCACACGATATCATTATTCAAAATACCACATGAAAACACTCAAAACCACCCAGAAAACTCCCACTGCAACCACTTCCACAATGGCCACATTGGGAAAATGCACCCATGACATGCATGTCCAACACGTGCGGCAGAACATACACCTGAAATGTGACATAGGCCCAACAATTGGCCTGAGGTGCCATAGGTGCCAAGCACATACCATCCGTCCCTTGAGGGTAAAACTTGCAATAAATAGCGAAATAAGAACAAAACTCAAAAACCACGAGAATCCAAAACCACACATTCAAACACATATATCAAAAGCTATATCTAGATCTTTATTCCACTAAAATATCACAATCTACAAGAATTAGGTTCCCACATGAACCCAACAGTATCCAATCACCATGGTATAGGATTCCCACTTGGAATCCTAAGCACAATCACAACATTAAATATAATAATAATTAGAGGATTCTCACTTGGAATCCCAACACAACCACATAATAAACATTATAATAACAAGTTTCCCACTTGGGAGCTTGTATATTCATTACAACAAGTATAATATTAAATAAGTAATGGAGCTCTTCGGATAGATTGTGTATTGTGTTGTAAGGATGGACTCAGTGTTGCAGCCATGTCAAAGAATGAAAGCGTCGATTGAGGCACCGGCGGAAGCTAGATTGATAGTGGGAATCAAGGCGCCGAGGTTGGCAAACAAGAAGAGACGTCAATTGGGAAGGAGGTCTTGGAGCCTATAAATTAGAGGCTCGATCCCCTAGTGGTGGACAAGAGTGAAGAGAGAGAGGAGAGTGAGAGTAGTGTGTGGAGGAGAGGGGTTACCAGAGGTTGCCGTCGACCGTACGCCGTTGGAGGAGCTTGCCGACGAGAAGAAACAACCACTAGAGTAGGTATGTATGTGTATGAGTGTGTGATGGTTTTTGTTGGTTTTGT
>JAMKQA010035371.1:0-20058 GCA_024699735.1 Posidonia australis | reverse complement strand
GGTTGTAACCGGCGACCCTTCCTTTCAGCTTCAGCAAGCGAAGCGTCGTCGGTTGCAGGAGTTGCGGGAGCTACGCAGCGGAAGCCCTCGCGCAGTCGGGAGGAAGAAGACACGACTACAGTCTGTCCCCTTCTGTTTCTTTTTTTTCTTTTTTTAAACAAGCGAGCCAAGCAAAAGGGCCTCAGCCCATTACTTAAGTCATTTAACAATGTTAGAAGTCTTATATAATGTTATATAGATATTTGGATATCCATTATTAGAATAATCCCACATTGGAAAATGTGAGAATAGACCTTGTGGTTGTATATAGATGAACACCTCCACACATTGTCAATTGATTTTGAGTTGACTATCCATATTTCAACATGATATCAGAACCAAATCAAGTCTAAACAAACTCAAGTCCACACACATCCATCTATGTCTAAAAGAAACATTTGTTGAACCTAAAAGAAACTACAAATGAGGAGAAGTATTGAAATAATCTCACATTAGAAAAAGTGATGACAGAACTTGTGTTTATATATAAATAGACTCCACCACTTACTGCCAATTGGTTTTGAGTTGTACATCCATAGTTCAACATTCATTTATGTACCACTTTACCCAATCTCTATTTAAGAGAGATTAAGGATAGTAATAACACATTTTTTTCTCCTATTTCCTTTTCACATGGTATCAAAGCAAGCTTAATACCCTAGCCCATCACCTCCGGCCTCCAGCAACGCTTCCCTGACCCCTTCCACTGCTCCAGCAACCTCCAGCAGCCCCTTCCTCCCCTCCACAGTCCACCAGCTGCCTGAAGCCAGTGACAGCTTGCTGCCTGTAGGCCACAGCCAGTAGCACCAAGGTGTGTCCAGACCTCCAGCACCCGCCAGGAGAGGTGCCAGACTCCCCAACAGCAAGGAGAAGGGATGGCCGCCCTTTAAAGTCTCCAATTACTTCCAACAGTCCCTTCTTCTCCTTCCTTTCTAGGTTTGGGTGGTTATGGTGTAAGTTTTGCCTTGCTTTTATGGCACAAACCATCATTCACAACTGTCTGGCTGTCTGATTTTGTCACGAATGAGTTGATTCTTCTACCCATGACTCCTATTTGCACTTGTCTGGCTGCTTTTTCGCTATCGCTATTTATTATTTCATTCTCCTATTATCTGTTGTGAAGGCTTCCGCATCAGAGAACAAAAACTCACTTGGAACTACTGTGAAGCTCAATGGACAAAATTACATTGTGTGATCTCGTGCTTTGAAATTATTTCTAGGGTCACAAAATAAATGGAAGCACATCACATCTGTGGCTCCAGTCCATATGGGAAGGATTCAACCTAATCTTATTGAGAACAAGATGACTACAGTATTATGACTTGGCTTGTCAACAGCCTAGAGCTGTTTATTAGTGCAAATGTAGTGTTCTTGGACTCTGCAAAAGCAATATGGGACTCACTGAAGGAGATAAATTCTCAGGAGAAAAATATGTCTCAGGTGTTTGAGTTGTACGAGAAGTTTTTTTCACTAAAGCAAGATGGACGCAATGTCAATGAGTACTTTACAGGTTTGAAGGGCAGTGTTGAAGAGATCCACTTGTATCAACCCATGAGTTATGAAGTTGCTACTTGTAAAACTCAATGGGATGAATATCCAATTGCAAAATTCCTGTCTGGCTTGGATGCTCTCTTCAACCAGTTTGTAATCAACTTTTCACAAGTAACATTGTTCCCTCCCAATCAAATGCACTGCCTTGAGTTCTACATGTTTCCCCTGCTAGCACTAGTTTTACCACAGCTCCGATTGCCGATGCTTCGACTATGGTTGTTCATGGACGTCGACGTAGAGGTATAACTCTCATGGATCACGTCTTTGCACTCACTACGGTCGCGCTAATAATAATTCAGAAAAGTGTTAGATTAAATTTGGCAAACCTAAATGGACAAACACTATTGGTGCTGATATTGAGCTTACTACAACAGATTCTGTGGTTGTTACACTCTCCAAAGCTTAGTATGAGAAGCTTCTACAACCTCTTGTTGTCAACCTGTCACTCAGACTAATCCCTCCACTCCAGATGTGTTTACTACCACTCAGGGTGAGTCTTGGATGCTAGATTCTAGAGCCACCTCTCATATTATTTGTATATGTTCCCATTTCTCTTCACTATCTTTGTCGAGTTGTTTATCACTTGTTCATATTGTTGATGGCTCCTATTCTCCTATTTCAAAAATTGGTTCTGTAGATGCGAATAAAAATCTTACACTTGATTGTATTTTGTTTGCCTCACATTTTCCTGTGAGTTTACTTTTCATTAGTCTATTGACTAGATCTAAAAATTGTTTAATGATGCTCTTTCACACTAATTGTGTTTTTTAGGACCTGCACGTGAGAAAAAGGATTAGTGACAAACATGAGTGCAATGACCTTTTCTATCTACACACGAAGTCTAAACCTATGGATGCTAGTACTCTCTATGCTGTTCTCTCACAATTTCAATGGCATTGTCGGCTAAGTCATCCTTCTTTGTCAAAGTTAAAGCAGATAGCCGTTGAGTCTTCTATCTCTAGTTTAGAATGTGAGTCATGTGAGTTGGGAAAGCATTATCATGCTTCCTTTCAAATCAAAGTGGAAAAACAGAGTTATGTCCCTTTTGCTCTTGTTCATTAAGATATTTGGGATCCTTGTCAGGTTGAGCCTGTCATTGGGTTTAGATATTTCATACTTTTTGTTGATGAGTTTTCAAGGATGTCCAGAAACTATTTACTTACAAGTAGATCTCAAGTTCCTCATTTAATCAAATCCTTCTGCAATGAAATAAAAACTTAATTTTCGAGTAATACTCAAATGCCATGAAATTTGCTCAAAAAGAAGTCTATGCTTCGTGAGTTTAATGGTATTTTGCATCAAACTTCTTATCAATGTACATCCCAACAAAAAGGTATTGCAGAGTGTAAACATCATCATCTATTAAATGATGCTTATATTCTGATGACTCAAATGAATGTTCCAAAAAGATATTAAGGAGATGCTATCCTTACTACTTGTTATCTTATTAACCATATGCCCTCTTGTGTTCTTAATGGAGATATTCATTACTCTTACCTTTTCCCCGATCGACCTCTCTTTGTGGTTATCCCTCGTGTTTTTGGATGTACTAGTTTTGTTCGTGTTTCTTCTCTAATATATGACAAGCCATCTCCTACATTGATTAAGTATATTTTTCTTGGATATTCCCGTACCAAGAAGGGATATTGGTGTTATGATCCTCTAACTCATCAATTCTTTACATAACCAAATGTAACCTTTTTTGAATCTACCCTTTATTGTACAAAAGAAGGTCATTCCATTATAATCAATGTGCCTCTGGTTCCTTTGCCTGCTCCTACCTCTACTTCTACAAGTGTATCGTCCTATTCTGGCGGTAAAACTCCACAAGCGTATTCTTGTCGCCCACTACACTTCAAGATATTACTAGTCCAACTCCTGTTGTAGATCCTCAACCATTAGCACCTCCTGATATTGATGTTCCTATTGCTTTTCAAAAAGGAAAAAGGTCAAGGATTGTTCATCCTAGTGTTAATTACTTATCTTTTGATCACCTTAGTCTTTCTTTTCGTATGTTTCCTATGTCCATTTCTTCATATCTCTTCTCAGATCTTGTCAAATGGGACAAGAGCAAGATCTTGTCAAATGGGACAAGAGCAAAAGGGACATAACTCATAAAGTCAAGCCAGATAGATCATGGTTGTCGGTGGGTCTTTACTCATAAAGTTAAGCCAGATAGGGCAATCAATCAATACAAGGCCAAATGATGGCAAAGGGTTTTACCCAAGACAAATGGGGTTGATCATCTTGAACCTTGTTCTCTAGTTATTCAATTGAATTCTGTCAAAGTTTTGTTTTCCTTGGTTGTGAATTTAGACTAACGGATGTATTAAATGAACATCAAAAATACCATTTTGTATGGTGATTTACATAAAACAGTCAATATAGAGCAACCACCTAGGTTTGTTACTCGGAGAAAGAAACAGAGAGTGGTTTGTAAACTAAACAAGGCAATATATGGATTGAAGCAAAAATCCTAGAGCCTGATTTGAGAAGTTTAGTCAAGTCATTGGTGGTTTTAGGCTGTATAGCTGTTAGTCAGATCACTCTATGTTTGTCAAATAGAGTACCACAACATAATTGTTTATGTTAATGATATACTTGTCTCTAATAGTGATAATAAAGGAGTGGAGCAGATAAGAGCATTTCTAAAGCAACATTTTGTCACCAAGGACATGATATGTCCTATATACTTTAAAGATTGACATTACACATAACAAACATAGCATTTCATTTTTTGCACTGCAAACATAGCCTTTCTTTATCTTTAAAGAAAGTACGCACTCGATTTGCTTCAAGAAGTAGACCTACTTTGTGCTAAAAGTGTCAACAAAGCAATGGATTCGGATTCCAATTTCTAGAACTGTAATAGTGAGCTTATGGAAGATAAAGCAAAATATAGAAGTCTAATTGGAATACTGATAGATCTCATAGTGACTAGACCAGATATTTCTTTTGTTGTGGGTGTAGTTAACCAATTCGTGAACAAACCACATCTCATCCATTAGGAAACTACCCTTAGGATTCTAAAGAATATCAAGAATGCTCCTGGAAAAGGCTGGATGTTTGAAAAGCATGGTCACCTTAATAATGAAACCTATTCTGACACTAATTGTGCTTGTTCCCGTGATGATCAAAAATCTACATCAAGACATTACACATATGTAAGTAGAAATTTGGTTACTTGAAGGAGTAAGAAATAAATTGTATTTACTACTTGATAGATTCAGTGCAAAAGTAGAGTATAAAACTATGGCACATATTGCTAAAGAATCTTATTAGAGAGTTAGATTTTACGTACTCAAAACCCATAACTATGCACTGTAACAACCAAACTACCATCCATCTTGCCAATAATCCTGTTTTTCATTAAAGAACCACACATATATAGAAGATGATTGTCATTTCATCAGGAAAACAGTTATGAGCAACAAAATTGCACTCCTTTCAGTCCTTCACATCAAATTGCTGATTTATTCACTACAGCCTTAGGGTCCAAATGTTTTAATGATCTTTGTAATAAGCTAGGCATGTTTGATATATATGCTCTAGTTTGCAAATAAGTATTAGAAGTCTTATGAAATGTTGAGTTGTATGTAGATTTGGATATCTATTTATGTACCCATTCACACAATCTCAATTTAAGAGAGATTAGGGTTAGTAATAACACATCTTTCCTCCTCTTTTCCTTTTCACAATATATACTCTTCTTAAAAAAAATACACATAAATTATTGCTTAATAATTGCAAAATAAAATGATTAAAAATGTACGAATAAAGTTATTTTGTTTTACAAAAACTATAGGAATAAAACTGTGTTGTTGTATCTGAATTATCTTGAAAATAGAAACATAACATTTATATCAAATTTTATCTAATCTTAGCCCACATCAGTACTCAAGGAACTAAGTATCTTAAAATACAAGAAGACTTATAGATGAATGTCCTTGTGAATTCAAAGAATATTTAAGAGATTAGGAAAATACATTGCAACTCAATCTAGATCCTTGAAAAACAAAACCTAGGCTCTGTTCAACTTATTGCCTCATCAAAAGCCTTCCCATTTTTGGTAATGGAAAAACTAAGAAACTTACACATCAAATGTAAGTTATGATCGCATGTCAATGTGAATGATCCTAATAAAAGGTTGTGCCTCCCTCAATTCCTCTTCTTGGTGCTTTCAGCAACGTGCTCATGGCTTTGTCCTTACTGAATTTCTATCAAATTATGCATCTTGATTAAGAAAAGATCCTGTCAACTGAGACTATGACAGAAATGTGGAAAATTTTCATTATGTACTTATTTAAACACATCAAAAGCTTAAAGCAACTTAAATATGAGCTTCGTCAGGCATAATATATCCTAACACTCAAGAATATCATAACTTACTGATAAACATTTATCCATGCTAAAACTAACATCAATGTTCTAAACTAATCACCTGAAAATCCTCTCCACTAGATGAAATGCGTCCAGCTTCTGATGATTCAGCTGATGGGACAGTCTCATCAGGTGACCCCTCAGTCGCATGGGATATTTCAGGTTGATCGCCTAATAAAACAAACAGGAAAAAAGAATCATAGACTCGACGGTATTAACAACAATGGTTCATGTGATCTATATCTGAGGTAGATTCTCCACTCGGACAAGTAGGATAATGATAGCTACGAAATGCATAGTAGGCCTTTTACACATCTGAAATTTTGCATTTTACAATTCTTCAAATCCTAGATGATCTTATTTTCCCAAAGAGCATCAATCTCTTTTGTAAATGAAGATGTAGTAAATTCGCTATAGAGATGTGTGTGAGTGTGTGGGTGTGTGTGTGGTTCTAAAAGGAACAAATTGCTTGTTAATTATAACATTGAGCAAAAAAAAGTCAAAATATGATCACCAAAGAAGGAACTTGGGAAGTTAATGCAGAAATTCTTTTGTATTCTGAAACATAACATAATTATATGCATCATGATAACCTGAATAACCATCTAGAACTTTTCCTAATCAAAGGTATGAAATTTAATGAACGAGAAAAATGCATCATGTGTCTTTGATTACATTGCTTGTATGCTGGAAAATATGAAAAATTGTCAAGCAAATGCTATTAAAAGTTAAAAACTACTGGAAGAAAGAAAACTAACAGCACATAGATGTCCAAACAGTTGTGCAGAAAAATAAGCTTCTCAAGAGGAGAGCAAATGAGAAATGTAAAAGAATAAATTACAGTTGAATGACCAAACAGGTGCATCAATTATTTCTTAAAAGCTTATTTTTTTAAGATTTAGGTCCACTTGTATGTGTCAAACAGTCAGGTTACAAAGGTTCAAATTACTGCTGGTAAACATGTATTGTTTATGTACAGGAGGCTACAAAGTAAAATGCATTTACAAATTCTAAATTTCTATTCTTTGGACCTACTATAATTTCTGTGTTACTAATACAGCACATAAGGATTTTTGCCAACATACTCACCTCTAAGAGCTAAGAAGAGGCACAAAGTTGCATCATAACTCATCATCATTGTTAACTTTCTTAAAAATTGCATGGTAGGCCTCTCATATCTATAGCTTTTGCTAAAGGTACACACAGTGCATACCAAGCGTACATTTAGACTTCTGATCCATCATGAAGAATATATTCTGCATTCTGTACACAGCAGCATAAATTAGATAGCTGCATTTCTCAGTAGACTACATGTCCGATGAATTTTCCCTTCTTTATGTGTTAGAGAACTATTGTTATCCGTTTCTTCAAGTCTCTTCTATTAAGATTTTCCACCTCTTTGTTAAAATCTCTATGGCAGATTTTTGCCTTCTTGTTAACTACCAGCTCTTTTTCTCCAAGGCACCACCTGCACCAGTAGAATGAGAAAATGTATCAGGTTTCATACAGAAAGTCACTGCTTTGGGCCTTTGCATGAAATTCTCTTCTCCAACAACACTCCTCTCCTGCAGAGTCAACTGAATTTTGTTGACCTAGTTGCCTCCTATTTAATAATCTTCATGTTGAATGTCGACTTTTGCCAAGTCCAAACAAGCAGGTTTAGTTGTGTCGCCATCTTCAAGTCCCCATATGTTATCCTTGTTCAACATGCATCTACGGCATAATTTGTGCATACTATGCTCAATTTAGTTGTGTCACCATCTTCAAGTCCCCATATGTTGTCCTTGTTAAACATGCATCTACAGCATAATTTGTGCATACTATGCTCAATTTAGTTGTCACCATCTTAAAGCCCCCATAGGTTGTCCTTGTTCAACATGGATCTATGGCATAATTTGTGCATACTGTGCTTAATTCTGCCTGCATAGTTTAAGAGTGCTCAAAAAAAAATCTGCCTGCATAGGGCTCATCCCTTGATTTGATTCTTAGTTGCACTCGGTCATGAACTTCATGTTGTTGGACATCTTTTGCACCAGTCACATATAGCTAAAGGGGTCAACTCAGTCACATATTGCTAAAGGGGTCAACTTATCGATTAGCTGCTTGGACCTTACCCCTCAGGCTCCACATTTGTGTCTGTGGATGTTAGAATTACGCTGACAACTTCGAGTCTCAACCATGCCTTCAAAACGAATATAGCTCCTTCAACTATAACAAGCCACATTCTGCAAATGTCAAATTTGTCAAGAAATACAGAATCCCTCCATGAGTAACATCAAATTAGTAATTGTGTCATCTAGATTTCTATGCAAACTACATATTTGTTAGCACCCTTTGGATCGGTAGGTTTTCCATAGTGGTTGAGGTCCCAACCTTTCTTAAAGAATTTAAACAAATTCTAGAATTACTTGTGAGTTTCATCTCATCAAAAAGTGTTTATTACTTGTCAAGGAGACTGATATAATAAAATAATTCCACTCTCCACGGTGGTAGAAATCAGTTAAAGCAAGGAAGGATCCTCATTTTCATTTCATTAAGAAGTTTCTCTTTTTGTTTCTTTTTGCTTTTTATTTTTTAGTAAAATCACTTTTGCCGCTCAAAAAAAAGACTGCTGCTCTTCCAAAGCCTATCAAGATTGATGATTCTGCTCCTAACATCTCATGTATTTTTATCCTAAACTAGGGCCCACACATGTGTACTCTAGCTCTCTACTTCACTCTCTTAACTCAAGAATTTGCCAATTTACCTGTCAAAAGATTGTCTATATTGTTTGTTTATGCAGATGCCTACTGCATAAAATTCTCTGTAGTGTCATGCAACAGACCACCATTTGCCAATTTACTGGTCGAAAGATTCTTCAGATGCTCACTGCATAAAATTCTTTGTGGTATCATGTAACGAACCACCATTTGTGTAGCAACTTTGACATATGTAGACAACGTAGAAAAGCATGTATGCATGTTGGCAATCTTCCAATTCCTCATAAGCCACATCTCCAACCTCCATCCAAACATCAATATCCCTCCCAATCAGTCACCACATGCCTTCAGAACTTGCAATTTGTGCCTAAAAGAGCTCAACCCAAAGCAAAGACATTAAGTTTACCCTATTCTTGGACTCTACTCAGGTGGCAGCTCTCTTCTTTAGCCTTCTCAATTATACCTGGGTATCCTTGGATCCTCGACTCTAATGCATCTTGCCAGATGTCCTTTCATGCTGTTTTACATGTTAATTCACTTAGTTGCATGCTCTTTGCTTCTACATTTATATTGTATTGTATCAACTTACCATGCCACAGATTTTGATATGCCCTCAGTTTGAAGGACCATTTTTTTAGGAAAAGGTGGGGTGAATCCACATCAAGGTGACATCCAAAAATCAGTTCCAACAAAAATCAGCTGCAACTTCCATTAATGGCAATTTATTGGTGGTATTCCACATTTTGCTCACTTTTCAATTACCCTTATCATTTCCTTAGTCACCTTAGCAACCTCATCCAAAAGTCATTTAAAGTGCCCCATTAATGTTTACTTCAAAGTTAAACTCAACTGCTAGTAATCTTAAAGCTAAATCTGACACTGTTTCTTTTCCACCTAGTTATTCTGTGTGTTAAATTTTAATTTAGTGCACATTGATATTTGACAAATTTTTTATACCTCGTATGTAGGAGGAAATAAAAATATTATGTTGTACTTATTGATAAAAATGGTTAAGTTCCTTGGTTTCAATTTATTCGTAACAATAGTGATTGGCTTTGCATTTTCAATTCCAATTAATATGGACAATGGAGGAGGCTCAGCTTTGGGAAAACCATCTAGCTTTTTTTAGTGGTGTTGCTTCTTGAATTTCCTTTTCTGTGTGTTATCTTTACTCATAGCTTCTTCCATCTTTATCCCCTCCATGGTTGTGGGTGCGCTCCAATGTCTGTTATGGAGGGGACGAACAATCTAATTATCTCCTATCAGTCATTGTGACCCTAGATCTAATGTGAAGGCCACTTGTGTCATCGCATGCATTCCCATTGAATTTTGATCTAAACAGCTTATTAGTGACACTGATATTACTATATCCAGCTGTTCTCTCTTTTTTATGACCCAGAAATCACCCAGACCTGCCACCACAACCGGATGACGAGCTCAAACTCCAAGCTTGGGGTTCATTTACGGTGCACCCATTGGTTATTTTCCCTGTATATACATATTCCCAAGGGTTCAAACCCAAGATGTCTAAAGTATACCACAATGGCTGTCATACTCCAATTTTGCACGACAAAATAAGATACATCAAATTATGTTCATGAATGGAGATGGGTATAAGAAGATTATATTTGTTCATCACCAATATTTTATTTGAATTATTTTATTCAAATGTTGTCTTCTTTACTCACACTTCCATCAGCTGTGCTGAAAATTGACAGAAATTTTACTAAGCAAATGCTCATCCAATTCACCATCTGTTTGAGGAGAGTTTAATGTGCACATTGTACATACCATGCACGTTGTACATACCATGCACGTAGGTCTCCTATCATATGTATGAGTCATTTCTCAAGCATCCAGAATGCACGTATGTGATTGCTATTAGAAACATTCCTATTCATAATAGATGCCACATTAAGAAAGTTTTACAACTCTTAGATGATTTATGTGTCAAGATGTTCATATACTAATAAAAATAAATTTACAGAATGCATTGTGCAAGAAACTCTACCAAAAACAAGTATAATAACATGTGCAAGTGTGCCACCTGGTAGTGATAAAAGGAATTTTTTTTCCTATTAAGAGATGCCAAGAAAAATGGCAAACTGCAGTGAGACATACATGATTGATAAGTGTATTGTGAATTAAGTTGACTCATTTTGCATGTGATTACAAGGAAAGAGTTTCGACCAAAAACCAAAAAGATGAGAATGAAAACAATCTAGAAATTGTTCAGCACTCAACCAACCTGCAGGAGGGAAGGCCTTGGCCCCAATATTTATCTTTTCCAACTCAGTTTCCTTTCCAACATCTTCATCTTCATCATAGTTTTCCTCATCGAATATAGAAGTTTTGTGGTTTAATAAATCCAAAGAAACATTTGCAGAAAATAATTCTTCTTTTGACAACAAATGGTCCTCCTCAGTTGCAGCCTGAACCTCAGGACCTTCATATTTTTCTTCGATATCTTCGTAATCAATGGCATCTTCGGCCTTCTCATCATAATCTAAGCAGAAAAGAAGAGGAAAAAAGATAGTGTGAACTGAAATAGAAAGATAGAATATCATCCTGGAAAAAACGTTAATTTATTACAAATAAAAGGACCCTAGAGAAAAATATAATTCCAAAGAGGAATATCAAAGAAAAATGAGATAAAAGTTCACAAAGTGAGAAACAGATGTGCTTATGATCATTCTGTGAAACATTGATAAACAAGCATGTGACAAAACACTTTTGCCAAATTTCACACCATAGTAATAGCTCTTGCACCATAAATAGTGAAAAGAAAAAACTCTACTATGCAAATCTTACCATGTTCAGAGGCACCAGCTGGCGTTGAAGGTGATTTTGTTAACTACAAAAAACAACAAAAAAAATCTCATAAATAGCATGATCAAACCTAGAAGGTATGCATCACTCAAAATTTATTAACTATGAACCATAAGAGTTAAGATATGCGCTTCCGAAAGTACAAGCCCTTGACACTTGTTCATATGTAGCTTCTTATTTTCTATATTCATATGGGAGGTACATAGACTAGTAAGTTGACTTAAAAAGTTGTCCCACTCCCATATGCTATGAGCCCAAGCTAGGAAGTTCCTCAGATTGATACATACCCAGGCTAGCCACTTTAATGGGCTAGTGCATTGACGCTTTTTCTGGTACCTTGCCTAATTGCCTTACCTTTCACCTTGATCAAGGCAAGTGCCCGACGGAGATTTGGCATTCCACCTTCTTTAACATAAGAGAACATTTCTAAGTTCTTTATCTCATAGACATTTTTGTTTTCCTTTTTCTTTGTTGATTAACCATCCATTTTTAAGAAGATCAACACTTTAACTTCTTCTATTTACTTTTTAAAAAATCAATAAATCATGTGTTGGAACTGAGAGTGTAGACAAGAAAATAACAGAATAGTAAAGTAAACATCAATAATGGAAATATGTGTTCATGAGATTTAGATAATGACATTTTAGTTGACGATGGTTTTTTTTTTTGGCATCCTACATTTAGCTTCCTTTTTTTTGAATAGGTAGCGCAACTGGTGGTGCAGGTCCCATAAATCCCACAAATATCAACAACTTGAGTTCGAACCCAATAGATGTATGTCAACTCTACATCTTGCATTTAGTTGACAATGAAGATTTTTTTGGACATCTTGCATTACCAACCTTGCAATGCTGATAAGACCATTACTCTAAAAATGGAAGGAAAAAAAAAACAGTCGTTTAAACGATGGCACGTTTCAGTTTGCACTTATACGATCTTTAAACAGATTTACTGTAAATGACTATTTAAACAGGTTTGTTCGAGTAAAAGGTTGTCTTTTGAGTAAATAATAGCTCTTTTTTAGCCCTTTTTTTGTAGTATGATGATGACTTGCTGTCGTTGACGTAATTTGATTATCTAGGTATTTGGTTGTTTACTTCTACATGTCATTTATTTAGTTATTTAATTTATGTTTTTGAATTAAATTACTCATGGTTGAAAGGTAATTACATACTAATGGTTGAAAGGTAATTACATATTCATGGTTGAATAATGATTACACACGTTCAAGTTATATGTTTTGAATTAAATTACTTGTGCTTGAATGATAATTTAAATCATTCAAAATATTGAGGTAATTTTATGGATGTTGCCTATTGCAGACATGTCATTGATTTCTTTTATTAGTTTCAACAGTTTTCTCATGAAACATTCATTTAAACCCTCGTTTTTTTAAGAAAACATTAAGAAACTCAATCCGTATAGAGGTTGTTTTCCATTTTCTAAAACATTGGATAAGACTCTACGTGTTACATATGTGGGTCATCCATCAAGACTTAAAGTCCTCCCTAATCCAAGTTTGTGTCATAGAAACATCTAATAGACCAAGTTTTTCTTGCTATTACTAGAGAAATATAGATCCAATCATTCAACTAAATGATAATATAGTCAAATACCAAATAAACTACAAAGCATAAACAAAGTAAAATATGGATGTCTACATACTTTGAAGTTGGATGCCTTTAAACTATTTCACACAAAATCAAACATTCAAAATTCTCCAAAAAACAAAGAGCATTTTAACAGTGATTTTTTTGGTGTATGTGTGTAAATAAATTTGGTGTATGTCTGTATATTTTATTTTTTTTAAACTGAAAAGAGGAAAATTTGTTTGTGTGTTTGGAAAAGATAACATGAATTTGTTTATGTGAAAATAACTGAAAAGAAAAGAGCATGAAGAAGAAAAGAAATGGAGGAAGACAAGAAGGAGGAGGAGGAGGAGGAGGAGAAGAAGAAGAAGAAGAAGAAGAGAGAGACATACAAGTGGAAGAGAAGTAGAAGAGAACATAGAGGGAAAAAAAGAAGAAGAGAAGAAGAAGAAAAGAGGAGTAAAAGAACCAAAATAGAAGAAGAAAACGGAGGGAAAGAAAATGCATAGAAAAGAACCACCTTCTAGTAAGATGGCAACAAGGCAATGAAGAGACCAAGGCAAGTCAAGGCAACCCAAGGCAAACACCACATTGAAGGCAGTGGCCTTGACACTTGTCGCATAAAGAGATACTTGGCAATGGATATAATTTCTGTTAGCACTACCAATGCATGCACTAGTATAAATCTACCTTTTCATAACCTTTCCAGTTTCCTCAAGGTAGCTACCATTACATGAAAGCAATTCTAGATGAAAGAGAGACTCACATCAATATCTGCCAGGGTCGAACCAAGTTTGCTAGCCAACGCAGCAAAATGCTCTTTCGCATCCTAAAAAAGGGTGGAATGTTATATGTGAGAAAATTGAAAACAATGCCCAAGGGTGGATAACAGAAGTATAGCAATAGCATTTAACTAATAAAAAGAGATCTAACTCTGCTTGAAGCTAGTACTACCAAATCATGGTAGGGGAAGTAAATATTTGTCTAAACTCAAAACCATACAGGCAAACTACTTAAGGAGGTGAGTGGTAAAGACAAGCTTGACACATCAACCAAAATCTATTTGTTGAACTTCATTCTACGACCTAGAAATAAATAATTAATAAAAATATATGTGCATAATATATATAAATATAATAAATGGTAGGTTCCATCGTTTCTATGGTTACTTCTTACACAGTGAGTTCCACTTTATACACCAGAACCTTTTTCTTCATTTAATGAGTGTTATTAACTTATTGGTAACTTGTACGATACATACTCTTTGGCTCAACCATGAATTATATCATAATAGGACTTGTCACAATAAGAACCATCCGTATTGTGATGTCATTTAACTATAAAAGTTTGCTAGGTAGCAAACCCTATTAGTCTGTTATTTCAAGAACAGGAGCATAATCTTTTTGCTTCTTAAATGCCACTTTACTGGATCCCCATCTATGCAAGCAAATTGCTGATGAAACTCCAAAATATCATTTTCTTTTGACAAATTTCACTTTTATTCAACATTGTTTTGTTAGATTTTCCATTTTTTTCAATTTATATATGGAAAATATATTTACAAAGTTATTGGGAGGCAATCCTAAGGAACATCTTTCAGCAACACAAAATGAGACTTCTGCTCGTTATAGGACTTCACCAAACATCTCACAACACAACATAATCTCACAGTAGCCATGCAAGACTTGTATGAAAGGTACATCCTAGGATTGAGAAGTAGCTAGGGGTGGGCTGACTCAACTCATAAACCCAAAACACCAACCCAGCATTTAAATGGGTTAAGGTTGGGCTTAAATGAATTGGGGTGAGAAATGGATCAACCTGTTTGACCTGTTTAATAAATAGGTTGAATTTAAGTTCGATAGAGCTAACATGTTTAGGACCCATCAACCTGTATAATGAATTAAATATATTTTAAATTTAAAATTATTAAAATATGTAGTTATAAAGTATGATTTGTATTTAATATTTTCTATTATTTATGTACTTGATTATTCACTTGTGTCTTGTGAGTGATTATTTAGGTTTTTATTTTATTTTTTTTGATAATAATCAAAGTTAGATAAGATTAAATAGGTCCAACAATTAAACAGGTTAGGTTGACCTTTCTAAGTCATTTAACAAAATAAACAAGTTAAATGAATCATGTTGGGTCAACCCATTTATAAATAAATTGAATTAGAGTTGGACTTTTCAACTCATTTAATAAACGAGATGAATTTGGGTTGGCTGCAAATGAATTGGATTGGAAACGGGTTGACCCATATCCAAGTCACCAACCAGTTTTGCCACCCCTAGAAGTAACGTGATCTAACTCGTAGTGGTTGAATTTAATGCAAAGTAAAAAACCTTATCGAGCTTGACAAGTCATGAATCCTCTTTAAAGAGGAGTGCCTTTGAGAACGCAGGCATAATTGGTACATGGTTGTCAAACAAACACACCCCCTATTAGTGAACCGTACAAGACACTTCCGCATCATGCAACTCCATCCTAAGCTTCCATCATTGGTCCTTGTCATTAGACCACTATAATTTCATTTTTTATGGATCTGAATATTTATCCTTCCAAAATCTAGACTTAACCGATCCATTTAGCTCCTTCTTTATGTAGAATAAGAAAATTACGAATAAGTGGAAAGTCTTATTAGTATTCTGATAGTATTGTTATGCAGTTTAGAAGTGATTTTCTTTTAAAAATAAAAAAGTATGTATAAGAAAATATTCTGATTTTGGTGAAAAATGGAACAAGTATTAAAATAAATGGAAAACATATAAATTAATAATAATTAAATTAATTATCAAAATATATATCTAATTTAAAGCATATATACATTATATTATTTATGTATTAATTTTTAAACAAAAATTAAACATACTATATACAAACATGTATCAGAATAATTTAACGGAATAACTTTATTCCATCCTTCTGCGGAATAGCTATTCTTGAATAAATAAATCACAATAGGAATATTCCGAATTTATTCTAATTTTTACACAACCAAACAAAATAACAATTACTATTTTAAAGTTATTCCAATTGCTATTCCTAGAACCAAAGAGGGACTTATGGAAGCAAAGAGAGGGGTGGGGTTTCTCTCACTTCAAGAATTGCAAGCCTCCCACTCCTAAATGGTAGCAAGGTGATGTATTATGAGCACTGTATAAGAAGTTGACATGTTTCAATGGATTTTCAGAAGGTCAACATGATGTTAAAATGACATTGCTATATTTGTTTTATGGATAAAAGTCAATTTTTTTACCATGCTTCCACACTCTACACTGAGATATCGACATTTTGACAACATTTATCTGTTTTTCATAAGGCCAAATTTTGAGTGAATTTACAACATATCATTTGAACTCAACATCCCAGAATTACCATTTTAACTCTCTCAGATGTATGATGATAGCAGTGGTAAGTATACTACACTACAATGGACAGAAGGACATAAGAATTACAAGGAAAAAAGGTGTTGTTCCCTACCTTCTCACATCTATTTCTAGTTAGAAAGAGAATGAGAGGATGAACCACATAGGGCAAAAGCATAAAAACAGAATTAATAAAAAGATGAGATATCCAGTCCATATCTTCAGTCAAGCAATTGAAGCAAAAGAATGGTGCAAAAAAAATAATAATAATAACCAGCACAGTAAAAAAAATACAACAAACAGACGGAACAGGTCAGACGAAGATACCTCGTCAAGATAGTCCACATCAAGATCACCTGCATTATCGACGTTCCCGAACATAAACCCCAGGAGCCGGTTCCCGGACTCCTCGTAGTCGTCCTCATCGTCTACACACAAACCACAGCAACCAAAAAAAAAGCCTCATCAACCGAGTCAAACAGGAAACCTCCGCGAAACCCAATCGAGGAAAGGACCTACCTTCCTCGTTCCCACCGTGGGACGCAGCGTCCGAGTCGCCCATCCGGCGAATCGAGAACCGGGGAATCAACCTTCTGCAATCAGAACGAGTAGGAATGAAGGCCTGTAGGGTTTTTTTTCCTGGGGGGGAGGGGGAGGGTTTCGTCGGAGGAGGGCGGGAACAACAGGAAGAGGGAAATCTGCGAAAAACAGCACAACCGAAAGCGTAATTTATAGATTCGACTTGTTGCTGCTGTCCCTTGGATTTGGATCGCCAACACCGCAAGAACTCGGGGAGAGTGGGAGAGCAAACAGGTTACTGGTCGGCTTTCTCTCTCTATATAGTTTGGTCTCGCGGCGGAGGTCATCTACTGATCTGCCCGTTAAGGCCAGTTTGACCTGCTTGGTTTTACGAGAAGTCTGGTGGGTGCAATTCCTACAGCAAATCAGTATCATGTTTCCTTCCATCATCCATCAGTAACAACGTATTATCAAACGGTTGAGATCCATTAATGTAGGATTTGACATATACAGAACTTTTCCTTCTGGGAATGTGTTAAAATAAGAGAATTAGTTAGGACCCATTTATATTCATATTGCTTGGATTTACAGTAGAGAAATTGAAGGAAATATAATTTGTCATTGTGCTCATGAAAGACAAAAAAAAGGTAACATAATAAGTTTAATGATATGTTCTTAAGTTTGCTTTCACATTGATATTAGAATTTAATTTGTGGGTCAAAATATTTGTTCTTTCTTGAGTGGAGGGGTAAAATATTTGTAACTTAAAACACTTTCTTTCTTTTTTTATTTCTCTAATTTTGGAGAAAGTGTGTTTTTTTCTTCATTTTTTAAAATCTAAATGGACTCCAATTCACATCAAATGCAATCTACCCAAACTTATTCTCTAAACGAAGAGTAATGAATTAATGATAGATTTGATCTAATATCCATTCTTCACATGCATGTTTGTATAATGTATGTTTAAGAAAACTTTTAAATACTACAAGGAAAAAAAGAGGTGGTGTAACATTATATTGCGTACAACACGTTTTCTACTTCTTCTTTTTCATAAATATATTGTCTTTTAATCTATTGTATGGACTACAATATTTTTTACATTTTTAGTTGATTTCATTGTGAAAAAAAAATTAAGTTTAGATGAAGGGATTGGTCATTAAATCATAAGGTTAAATTTTGAAGAAATATAAATATATAAAAATAAACATCATCAAAAAAAGTTTTACTGAAATATTATTTTGAAAATTTCACACTAAGATAAAAGAACATCATCAAAATTAAATCAAAATAGAATATTGGTGATTAAATTAATATAAGTTTGTCTAATGTCCAACAAAGTCTCACATCAAGTTAGATCTATTGCTTAGGAAATGGGATTTTGATTTTTCAAGTATTTGGTTCAATTACTCAAATTGGCACGATGGTTGATCCAATTAGTGTTAATTGGCAAGATGTCCATGAAAGTATCGCAACACTTAGCCTTCTTTTTGCAGGGTAAAGTACTTTAAAAAAAAAATTAACCTCTACTTTTTTATACATAATTTCAGACCGAGATCTAAATTTTTTTAGTTTATCAAATTGAGATGAAATTTGTATTCGTGGATAAGAGTTTGATAAAAAAAATCAGGATACAATCATAGTTGAATTTACAAGGAAGTTGTCATTGCGATTAGTATTTATATATTTATTGTTACTATGTGCCTGAAAGCTTGATAGACTAATGCTTCCCATGTGTATAAGTTGAGTAAAAATGATTAGATAAATTAATTATCCTATTACTTTGTAATCACTTATTAGTCTCTCACCTTATATGATTCCAATTTCCAATTGAACCTTGTTTAAAACCTCTAAATAAACAAATAATTGAACACAAACTGAATCAATAATATATTTTGATTTAGTTGCATGGTAACGATTGGGAATCCTTTCTTGCCACAAGAATCCATGTTAGCATTTTTATCTGCGCATAAGCATGTTCCTCCGTTGGAATCTTCTCTATCACCATTAACTCCTTTTATAACATCATTTTCTGGTGTTGCACGTTTATTTAGTGCATTTTGATCGCACGTTGATATAGTGCATTTGGGTCACCTTGAGATCAGTGTAAATAGAGAATTTCAAGAATGAATTGTAAATCGTAGTGCATCCAATTGATGTATGTGAGAAATTGAAATGTAAATGGATTGAGGTTTTTTGAATTATTCAAGCATGTAATTAGTTACTTGTATTTATAACTTAATATAGTGCTAATCTTTAAAAACTAGTGGATTTTGTGATCACATGAACCTTGATGATCGATTGTAAGATTTTAATGTTAGCTTTATCACTTTATGTGATTCTTGAACATTTTTGCATGGAGTCTACAAGGGATCGCGCATAAGCTCCTTGTTGTGTAACAAGGAGTAGAGATGGAAACCGAGCCAAATCGAAACAGTCAGCCTGCCTGAGCCTGGACCGGGCCGAGCGTCCTCTTGCAAGGCATGGGCCCGGCACGGCCCATGGCCCGTCTGTGCCGGGCCGGGTCGAACCGATCCATTGGGCCTAAAAGTTATTTTTAAAATTATTTTTTTTATTAATAAAAAAATATTTGAAATACATCATATTTTTTTTTACATTTTTTATTTTAAAATTTTACATCAATAATTATTCATTTGTGGAGTCTGTTCTGCCTGTTGAAGTTGATGCCGCATCATCGTCTTCTTCTGATTCAAAATTCAAACTCAATCCCTGAAGACAGTCAACCGCATCGTACCAATCTTTTAAGCAGACGAAGACTTCTACAGACTTCTGTGATAATCTACATCTTTTATCATTTAATACTCTTTTTCCTGCAGAAAATGTAGATTCTGACGCCATAGTTGACGCCGGAATCGTTAGTAAATCTTTTACCATTTTTGATACTATAGGAAACTTAATTGTTGTAGCAGGCCACCACTTTAATATATCTAAGTTATCTATTTCTAAATCACTAAAAGCAATTGAAGATTCTAAATAATTATCTAATTCATTATTTGTACTTGATTTTATATATTTTTCCTTCTTTTTATTTAATCTACTCCATAAAGAACTACCACTACTAC